>LPNX010631579.1:542890-557358 GCA_001517045.1 Pseudotsuga menziesii
GGGGGGACATAAAATAATTTTAGTATTGATGTAACTTACAAAACCAAATTCATTGTAGTATTTTATAACGCACGCGCATTGTGATTCATAAAATCGTGCTCCCATTTTGTATCAACGTGCATGTGTTATTGTTCATTAAAACGCGCACGTGATTTGGTTAAATTCAAAAATGTATTCCCTCCAAATGATAAGGCCGAGCCTCCACCCATGCTTGCATGGCATTCTTATGCCTATGTGTCTTCTTCAGACTTTGCTTCAAATTGAACATGCCTATGCCTTGGAGCATGATAAACCATGGCTAATTTAGCATTATATCCAAATTTTCAATATGCTTGTGTTTATCCGTTTGTTTGATTATGATGCACACCTCCATTTTTTATGAGATTTTAGAAACATATATGGTTTTTTTGCAGATTCCAAATATGTAAATTTTAACAAGAATAATTAATTTTTTCTATTTTTTCTTATTTATCTTCTTTCATCACTCCTCAACTCAAAAAACACACTATTAGTGTTTCGTCAATATCTCTTTCGTTTCTCAACCACTTTAAAAAGACATTGTATGTTGCACTAAAGAACATCGACCTCTACATGCTATAAAAAACCCATTTCCAAATAATTGCATTAAGACATTCAAACACTGCATCCACAATTGACGTACCATTTTATATTTTTGATCTCCTAGATAATTAAATATATATATATATATATATATTATTTTTATTATTGGAAAAATAGTCATGCACTAGTACTATATGTTCTCTATATGTATACTAGTTTTTGTAAGTTTATTCCATCATTTAGTCACTCAGACGCCGCACCCACAAAAACATATACCTTATAATTTGTCCCAGAAATAAAAAGTGTTCATTAAAACATATCTAACTTTAGATAGTTAACAACATTTTTAATAGACAAAAATTATATATTTGGAAAGGCCATTCATTTTCCTACATTTCTTGTTTTTTACTCATCACAAGATTCATTGTGTAAGTGTCTCAAAATATCCATGCAAGTTGATGGATGTATTTTTTTTTTAGTTTTCTATTGCATCTAACACACCAAAAGAGACCCTCAACTTTGTGCACTCACCCATATATAGACAAATATATACACAGAGCCACAAAGAGAATAAGAGAAGTGTAAGTGTGCAGAGAAGAAGAAGAAAAACTTTGTGAAGAGTCCGAAGCTCAAGCTTCTATGTTTTGTGAAAGAGTTGAGAGCCGAAGCTCTGTAAAAGGTGAAACATCCTTGTAAATTTACAAGTTTGTATTTACGGCTATAGTTCTTTGTTATCCCGCCACAAGATATATAAATCCATAGTTTATGTTTTAATGCAATTTTTATTTAGCCGCACATCTTCTCCAGATTTACCTAGTGAATGTTGTTTACATTTACCATTTAGTGAAAGACACAAAGAATCCATATTTATTTCACCAATTAAAAGTTCTAGTTTTTATCTGCAGAGTGTTCGACGCAAGTCTTATTTAATATTTGGTTATATGATATTGTGAGTGAGTCGCAATATAGTTGTGTTGCAGTTTATCCCAAGTTACTATAGGTGAAAAGTGTTTTTAATATCTTGAGTCTTGAGACTGAGAAATATCTCTTCTAAGTTCGACCAAAAGTTGTTTTTTGAAGTGAAAGTTGGTCACACAAGAGTCAGTCGCAACCTAAATCACGTCGCAGTAAAATCCAGTCGGAGTAAAGTGAGTCCGTCAAGGTGAAAGTGTGTTGAACAAAAATTCCATAAGGTCTGTTGCAGTAATTCCATCACAAGCATTTTTGGTCACAAGACTTTCTGTTAAAATAAAAAAAAGGGAAATAAAATTGTATGACCATGTGGTAACTCAAGTATACCATCGTGGCAGTCATATTTCCTGAGATATGGTATCAGAGCGAGGTTTAGGAAAGAAACCTTGTCTTAAAATGGAAAAAAGTAATTTTCTGAGGAAAGTTAAAAATTAAAAATGACTTCCACTTCTCGTTCACACATGTCGAGTTTACAAACTCCAATTTGTATAGGAAACAATTATGAATATTGGTCTCCAATAATGAAGGCCTTATTCATAGGTAATATATTTGGGAGATAGTTCAGAATGGTTATGCAGAACCAGCAAATCAAGCGGCATATAATAATCTCATGCAAAATGAGAAGGATTCCCTGAGGGAACAAAGGAAGAAAGATAGAAAGGCTATGTTCTACATACACCAAGCCATGCGTGAAAGCATACTACCAAGAGTAGCAGTAACAATTACCACTAATGAGGCATGGGATGCATTGGAGACCACATATCAAGGATTGGACAAGGTAAAGACTTCCAAGTTGCATATTTTGAGAAGAGATTTTGAATCTCTATCAATGAAAGAAAAATAGTCAGTAGACTCATTCTACACTAGAGTTGTTGGTTTGATAAATCAACTAAAATATTGTGGAGAAAATATAAAACAACAAAGGGTTGTTGAAAACATTCTTATAATTCTTCCCCCAAGATTTGAATACTTGGTTGTGACCTTGGAATAAAACAAAGACATGTCGGTGTTTGCCATTAATGAGTTGCAAGATTCACTCATCAATATGAACACATAATCAATAGATCCAATACATGATTGGAAGGTGCATTCAAAACACAGACATCCATAAGCTGTGGAAGAGGCAGAGGAAGAAACAATTCTAGAGGTAGAGGAAGACACTTCTCAAGAGGAGGATGCAACAGTAGTCCCACAAATTTCACTAGTAGAGGACATAATCAGAACCTAGGTCAACCAAGTGGTCACAGGTTTGATAAATAAAAAATCCAATGTCATTATTGTAAGAAATTTGGTCATTATGCATATGAATGCAGGAAGAAGTAGTATGACCAAGGAAATCAAAGCTAGAACCAGACGACAAACATCAACACTTCGTCGAGCACAATGTTGATGGCATGTGCATCCCAAATTGAATGTAATACTGTCCAAGAAATTCCATGCGACATATGGTATGTAGATTCAGGTTGCAATAATCATATGACCGGTAATTTAATTTTTTTTTCCAATCTAGATAATTCAATTCAAACTGATGTTACATTTGGAAATAATGTTTACTGTTTTGGTAAGAGGTAATGTTTGTATTCTAACCAAACAGGGGGAGTGAAAATTTATGCCTGATGTCTATCATGTCGAAGGCCTGAAACACAATTTACTGAGTATTGGACAACTGATACAGAAAGGTTATATAGTCTACATGGAGGACAATCATCCTGTGATTAAATACATATGCCCAAGAAACCAGCTAATAGAAAAAATGCCAATGACAAGAAATCGCTTGTTTCCATTGAGGATAGTTCCATACATGAAAGGAAATACAAATACAGGAGTTGCATTCAAGGAAAAAATCAAAAAAGCAGTCATACATTGCGACAAGAAAGAAAATGACAGCGCTGAAATTTAAGCAACGTTTCAAACAGAATTTCAAGATGATTCCTAGCTATGGCATTTTAGATTTGGACATGTGAATTTTGGTGGGTTGAATCTATTGCACACAAAGAATATGGTGAAAGGATTACCATGGATCGACAAAGCAGAGAGAGTTTGTGAAGGATGCATTTATGGAAAGCAGCATAGAGAGACTTTTTCGGTTATAAAGTCATATAGAGCACGCACACCACTTGATATTGTGCACTTTGATTTTTGCGGCCCAATGCAAACACCATCCATAGGAGGCTACAATTACTTTCTTGCTTTTATTGATGACTACTCAAGAAAAACATGGGTATATTTTCTAAAACATAAATTTGATGCATTTAGTTGTTTTCTGTAGTTCAAGGCACTCATGGAGAATCAGAGTGGACATCGTATCAAAATTCTAAGGAAGGAAAGAGGCGGTGAATATGTTTCAAATGAATTTCTAAATTTTTTCAAAAATCATGGCATACAGAAGCAATTCACTACATGGTATACACCTCAGTAGAATGGTGTCACACAAAGAAAGAATAGAACCATTATGGAAATGGCATGCAACATGACAGCAGCTAAGAATTTTCCAAATGAATATTGGGCTGAATCAGTCACAACTATTGTATATATTATGAACCGGTGTCCAACAAAGAGCATGAAGAACAAGGATTCTCAAGAAGCATGGACATGTATAAATCATAGTGTTTCTCATTTAATTTTTTTTGTTTGTGTCACATATGTTAATGTGCCAGATGAGCTCAGAAATAAGTTAGACAAGAAGGGACAGAAATGTATTTTTGTTGGCTATTCTGAAGACACAAAAGCATACAGGTTGTATGACCTGTCACAAGGAAATCAATCATCATTCACGACATTCAATTAATTGAGAATGAATAATGGGATGGAACTGTAAAGAAGAATGTCAAGATTGTGTCGAATGTCAAGCATGATGACATGGTTGAGGAAGTGGTTCAAACACCACATGTATGTCAACCGGTCACAATACCGTCTACTCCCATGACGCCATGACATGCTTCAGCACAAGGAACTTTGACACAAGACGCACCTCAAGCTACACCGACAAGCACACCAAGAGGACATCGGACTCCATCAAGAAATTTGTCGAGGTCGACATCGATAGATCTAGTGAAAACAAGAAGTTTGCATGAAATATATGAAGTCGGTAGACCAAATTCATTATCTCTTTGCATTATTTTCTCAAATATACGATCCTCTAACATTTGAGGAAGTTGTCGAAGAAGATGTATGGACACAAGCCATGGATGAAGAAATATAATGCATTGAGAAGAACCAAACATGGCAACTAGTTGATGTATTGAAAGATAAAGATGTAAATAGTGCCAAATGGATTTACAAGATCAAGCAAGATGCTCATGAGAAAGTGCAAAAGAAAAAAGGAAAGAATAGTTGTGAGAGGGTTCACACAGTAGCCCATCATAGACTTCAATGAAACCTTCGTAGCAATCGAACATATGGATGCAGTCAAAACTGTTTTGGCCATTGTTGCTCAAAACAAATGGCATGTTTATCAAATTGATGTTAAATCAACATTTTTGAATTAATATCTGGATGAAGAAGTATATTTGGAATAACCATAATTCTATGAAGTTCCAGGACAAGAATGCAACATGTACATGATGAAAAAGATACTCTATGGTTTGAAGCAAGATTCAAGAGCTTGGTATAGTCTCACTGATTCTTATCTCACCCGGAATGGATTTCACAGAAGTGAAAGTGAACCGATTTTGTACACTAAAGTTAATGATCAAGGTAACATGTTAATTTCCTGCCTATATGTAGATGATTTCATATTTACTAGTGATTTTGGAATAAAATAATTTAGAACAGTCATGGAAAGTGAATTTGAAATGAATGATTTGGGGCTCATTAAGTTTTTTATATGCATTGAAGTTCAACAGTTTGAAAGTGGTATTTTTGTATCACAGTCAAAGTATGCAAGTGCACTTTTAAAAATATTTAATATGTTTAATGGAAAGACAAGCCCAACACTAGTAATAACAGGTTTAAAATTGAGCAAGGATGATGATGGATCGACTACAGATCCTATGTTGTTTAAAAGGTTTGTTGGTTTTCTCCCATAAAGGAGAAAACCCTAAACCATGTAGTTTCAACTCAAAATGGGCCTTCTAAAATGAACTAATAAAATAATAAAATAATATTTATTAATTTTGGAGAAAGAAAAGAAAAAAACTACTTTTTGTTTGTATTTTTGACATATCTCCTTGTGTTTTTACTCAAATTTCGATCGGGAGAGCTCGTTGGATGTGGAATTAAATTTCGCATCCAACGAGTACCCACTCGGCATACTTTTTACGGACCCCGCTACCCCAAAAACAAGAAATACCTGAAAAAATGGAATGATGATGTCATCATTCCATTTTTTCAGGTATTTCTTGTTTTTGGGGTAGTGCGGTCTGTCAAAAGTATGCCGAGTGGGTACTCGTTGGATGCAAAATTTAATTCCACATCCAACGAGCTCTCCTGATTGAAATTTGAGTAAAAACACAGGGAGATGTGTCAAAAATACAAACAAAAAAAGTAGTTTTTTGTATGATACCTATCCCCAAATTTATATTAAAAAAGTGTTTAAGACCTATACGGTATTTCAAATTTAAAGCAATTTCATTGGCTAACACATGATGACATGGAATTTGAATAAAAGTTAAAAGGCCCATTTTGAGTTGAAATTTCCTCTAATGTACGTATTTAATAGCAACAAGACCAACAATCATCTATGGAGTAAGTATGATCTCAAGATTCATACAGTGACCAAAAGACTCTCATTGGAAAGCAGGTTAAATAATTATGAGGTATGTAAGTGGCACAAAGGACCTTGGCATAATGTATTCAACCTCATAAAATTTTAAACTCATTGGATACACTAACAATGATAATGGAGGCATCACAGATGACAAGAAAAGCACATCTGGGTACACATTTCATTTTGGTACAGGTATTGTGTCATGGGATTCGAAGAAACAACCCATAGTAACTCTACCTTCAGTAGAAGCAGAGTGTGTTGCAGCTACAAGCGTTGCAGTGATGTAATTGTAACTTTAGAATGTATTCACTTGTATATCTTATGTATTGTACCCCAATGTTTATTCTGGGAAGTGTTTGTAATGTAATTGAGTCATGTCATGCCTCGATTTTCTGGTCGGGAGTTTCTATAATGTGAACAAGTCATGTCAAGTCATTGTGGGTAACCCTCCTATTGATCAAGGGTTAAATTCCCCGTAGTTGTGGGGCCCTAGGGTTATTAGACTCTCCTAGAGAAGTCAGCCCTAGTAAGTTTTTTTCAAGTCGGGAATTAGCATAAATAGAGAGTGACCCTCTCTATTTATTAAACATTTACTCACATTGAGTTGTAGTGCATAACTGAGAGAGAATAAGTTGCTGGGACAAGAGAGAAAGAGACTACTATTGTCGGGAGATCATATTACTGTTTTGGGGTTTTACTTTTGGTGCTGATTCTATCTCTGAGAAAGTTGCGGGGTTTTCTCCTTTATGGTTTCCCCTGGGAAAAAATTGTGTTCATTGTCTCTTATGTTGGATTGCTGTGCTTTTTATTCTCTTAGTTAAAGATCCTAATATAATGCTAGCTTAAATGATAAAAATTTAACATGGTATCAGAGCTAACCTGAGAAGAAGACACTATGCAACTGTAGAAACTAGGGCTTCCTATGTTTTGGATCTCTCTCCATAGATTTTCAGTAAAAGAGGGTTGGGCTGAATATCCTCTCTAGGGCATATCCTTCTGTCGAAGCAGAATCTGATTCTGAGCATTTTCAGTTTTTGACTTGACACTATTGTCGAAAATTAGGGCTTTCCACAGAAGTGGAATTTTTTAATGATCCCAGGCCTGGATTGATCTCCTCCTCAAAATCGAATTTTAGATATCAAGATCAAATATTTTGGTTGGATAGAACTCTGGGAAAGTCAAACCCTAATTTGCTCTTGAACCAGCTCTACAGAATTTTAGCTCTAGATCCAAATCCGACATCTTAACCTGGTAAGATCTAAATCTTTTTTATTTCCATTTGAGGTTCTCAGTTAAGATGTCTCATCATACCAATATTGATGAAAAGCTTGAGAGATCTGATAACTTCCGATCCTGGAAGTATAGGATCTCCCTGGTCCTATAAGAAAATGAGTTGGACTCCTATATCAATGAGGAAGTTCCAGTTCCATAGGGGAGGAGGCTAAGGACTTACACAAGAAGAAATTGGTCATGGCTAAGAGGATTATTGATGATTCAATCAAGGTTCACCTCATATCACAAGTGTCCTCCCTAAAGACACCTAAAGCTATGTTTGATGCCCTGACCAAACTATTTGAAGGGAATAACATAAATCAGAAGATGAGTCTGAGAAACCAATTGAAGAATGTAAACATCTAGAATATGGAAACCATCCAGTCTTACTTTACAAGAGTCTCTCAGATCAAATAACAACTTGAAGCAGTGGATGAAGAAGTAGAGAATGCAGAGATTGTAATGACCGCCTTGAATGGTCTCCCTAGGACATGGGACTCTTTCATTCAAGGGATCTGTGCCAGGAAGAAACTAGTCAAGTTCAACAGACTATGGGAAGAATGCTCTCAAAAATAAGCTCGGATAGCAGCTCGAGAAGAAAAGATGGGAAGTGAAGATCAAGCTCTCATAGTACAATCCAAGAAGAGCAAAACAAATCATCATCAAGGTAAGCACTTTCGTCCCAAAAGACCTAACAAGAATCTACCTAAATTTAGATGCTATACATGTGATGAAAGAGGACACTATGCTAGAGATTGTCCTAAGAACAAAAATAGCTCCATCAAGAAGAAAGGGAACAAAAGAAGACATCATGCTCATGCTTCGGAAGATGATGAACCTTCCACAAAGAGAATCAAATAAGAAAGTGATGATTCTTCAAGTGATGAAGAATATGTCTTGATTTCCTCTCTCACAGGAAACATTACACATGGAAGCAATGATTGGCTTATAGATAGTGGGGCTTCCAAACATATGACAAGATTCAAAGAATCCTTTGTGAAACTATTGGAACATGAATCACCCCACAAGGTGAAACTTGGAGATGACTACTAGTATCCAATAAAAGGTAGTGGGGAATCCTCCTATAAGCTAGACTCTGGAAAATCTATGATGATGAAGGATGTATTGTTTGTACCAAGCCTAAAAAAGAACCTCCTCTCCATATCTGCATTAGATGCAAAAGGCACGAGGGTTGCATTTGTAGATGGCCAAGTTCTCATGTGGCCAAAAAGAAAGACTATTAATGATGCAGTAGTAATTGGGGAACAAGAGGGAGGTCTATAAAAATTGAAGGGCCATCCAAAACAAGCCTTGATCCATGAAATAGTAGAGCCAAATGAACTTTGGCATAGAAGGCTTACACATGTGCACTACAGAGCACTACCTCTTGTAAGCAAAGTTATTGAAGGACTTCCAGAAATCCAGTTAAAACATGACGGTGTTTGCAAAGGATGTGTGAAAGGAAAGAATACGAAGAAGACATTTCCAAGTAGCGAGAGCAAGGAAAAAGGAATCTTGGAAATCATTCACTTTGATGTATGCAGTCCAATGTCATCCAGTTCATTAAGCGGGTATGTATACTATTGTTGTACAGGATTATGCACCTAATAATCGTAGGTCAGGGGTTACCAACATACTCAAACACTTGCAGACAATCGACTTCTAAAGTGCAGAATAGGAAATAGGAGGGTTAGAAGAACTTACTTGTTAAACGAAGTTCGATCCTTGCTAGTCCTCTTCCAATCTGCTCCACTTCCAAAGTCTTCAAGGCTCACTCCTCTTTCACCTGTTCAGAGACAATATTCCAGATACAGAGTGGTTCATATATATATACAAGTAGGTTAGATAAATCATATATGAAATATAGAAGCATAAACAATTATCAAACCAAGATATATGAGACACATCTGGAAGAAGTAATCTCTTTATTATCAATAATGAGAAAGTTCAGAGTACAACCAAACGTCTGAGACAAGGACTCCTCTGTCACCAAAGGATTCTGAGTTTCACTGCTCCAAAGACTTCTGTAAACAATCCACCAGCATAACTTTTCTCTCCAAGTATATCCCCCAACACCCTCCCCAAGGCCTGTATTTATATGGGTGAAATAAGGTAGTTCTCGAAGGTTGGGGAAGTTGTAGCAAGTAGGAGAATTAAGTAAAATACCTTAAATAATCTCCCATTAGCGTGTGTTTTTATGTTTTCATGTTAAGAGGCACATTCGCGGGTATGTAGTAGAGCAACCCGCGAATGACTCGCGACTCTGTATAAGCGCAACCCGCGAATACATGGATTCACGACTTGCTATAAGGGAGACTCGTGAATGATGTGCAAGTTGTCGCGAATACATCCTAACATGGCAAAATGGCAAAGTAACTAGCTGGATGAAGGTAGAATGTATTTCATGACAAGCCAAGCTATAGTGTTATGGGAAAACCTCTATCCATAAGTGTCCTTTTGTGTGCCGACATGAGGGATATCAGCACTCGGATGGAGAGGTGCCACTCAGGTGTATAACAGATGCCCCCTAATGTGTGAGGTCAGAGGGGAACGATGGCCGAAATACATTATAATATTTAGCTTTGGAGAACTCAGAAATCCAATGGCACAGAGAGAGTACCTGAAACAAATACATAATAATGTCATATACAAAGTTACATCTGAGGATGCTATGTTCAATTTACTGGAACACTAGCTCCTTTACAATATTTGATTACATCATATGATATGGGTAGGAACCACGTATATTACAAAGGTGGATCGAAGCCACAATACAATAATGATGAGTCTTCAAAGATCTGGAAGCTGGATATCAAAATAGAACATGGTCTTGCGCAACTTAGCCAAAAAGGAGGGACTAAGGTCTTCATAAATGATCCCAAAGAACCAGTACAATCCAAGCCATGTGAATAAGGGTAAGCTGAAGTCGAACATGGAGAGAATTCAACAGTTTGTCAACCAATAAATGATAATTGACAACTGAAGCAAAGGAGTTCACCAATGATGAAAGTGAATCCAGAGGTGCTATCATCAAAACTCTAGGTCTTCATCATCAGGAGGTGCTGAAATGGAACCATACTGTGATAAGGAAGGCAATAGATCCTCCAACGGATCACAAGAGTGACTAGGAACTGGGAAAAAGAAGGGAGACACAAGTAAATGGAGAACAGATATAATAGTGATGGGATCAGGCTATAGATCAGACATTAGGAAGAATCCTTGAATAGTGAGCACAACACAGAGATGACCCAAGGCAGCGTATAACGGATAGATAGAACAACCAGACCTATCTGTCATGTAGGAGACATGATCAGATTCCCCAGGTATAATGAACAAGAGGAGGAGTCAGAAACTCAAGGTGATAGCTGGACAAAGGTGTACAATGAAACATGGATATCGGAAAACAAAGAGTGCTATGTTCAAGGATGACATGCTGCCATTACTGAAAACAAGAGAAAACTTCTTCCTTACCTTCCTTATTAAGTTTTAACGAGTCCAGGAAAGTCAACTCGGTTCCCTCTTCATTTTTTAACAAGCTTGAAGAGATGGGAAAATAATGCTTGATAGTGCCACTGATCCGTGGATTTAATGAGCCTGAACTAGTACATGCTCATGTGGTATTTTCACATTTAGAGAGTCTGAAAATGCCAAAGAAGACTCCAGGGGGGTCCTTTTTCATCCAATTTAGTCTCCTGAGGCTGAAAAAGTATAAAACAAACCACATAAGAACTCTCTTAACTTCCGAAGAAGAAAAGGTGAACCCTTTTCGTACTTAGTCGGGAAGGTCCGAAAAAGGTTAAATTACCACCTACCCAACGCTCCTTCCAAAATAGCATAAAACAGCTTGAGTTTTACGAGTGTGAAGGAAAGCAAGATCACTCGGAAAGATCCATTTGGTTACGAGAAATGGGGCTTACAACAATAAACTTGTTGCTTTGTTCTTGAGTGTTTAACGAGCATGACAAAGACACAAAGTACACTCGGAATCTTTTTCATGTTTGGGTCCAGAGCACAAAAAAGAGAAAACTAAGCTCAAATCGGGTGTTCCTTTTCCGTAAATTTAGTCCCTCAGGTCCGGAAAAGTGATAAACCTATACCTAAGAATACTCTTCTCAATTCTAAAGAAAAGAGAGTGATCATTTCTCGTATTATTCCGCAAGGTCTGAGAAAGAGATAACCTACCACCAATGCGGATGCCCGTTCACATATTCTTAATGAGCTTGAATGGATGAGATAACTCGGCAGTCAAGTATGTTTTGAAGGAGTCAGACCTGGGCCTAAAGAAACTCCATAAGGGTGGGGAGTCCTATAAAGGGATAGCTTGTAAAAAGAGACTCATAAGAAGCTCTATTTGGCGTGAAAAATAGCTATGAGGACACCCCTGGGCTTGAAACAGTGATGGTATGAGTACCGAAGGATGACAAGGACATATAAGTATGATACTCAGGAAATAAGGACCCTAGCCATGGAAGAATAATGGTAGAGACAAGGGACTAAGGCTTAGGATACCATAGTCCATGGCAAAATGTTGCATACTAAGGTTAATGTGGAGTGATAAGATGCCAACATATGTTGGAAAGAGCAAAAACCACCCCATAGAAGCATCAACACTTTGTAAAAGTTGGTAAACCTGTTCCAAGGCACAAAGAGGGTGATATTAGTCAATTGACATTTCAAACTATATAAAAAGACCCACTTTATGAAATATTATTTCTATAAATAGCTTGAAAGTTAAAACATTTCTCACCATTTGAACTTTTTGAACCAAAAAGGAAAGTTTACCCTCTATCTTTGATTGATTGCCGTGGACAATTGGACTGTTGGAATTCAAATCCGTCAGCTTCAGGTAATACTACACCCTAAGCTCGTCAATTTGACCCAAACAAATATTAATTTTTATGGTTAATTCAACATTTTTCATCATCCCAAATAATGGCACTGCGCATTCGCGGGTTTCTAAGTGCAAGAGTCGTGAATGCGCGTTTCATTCGCGGGTTGTTGAATAGGAGAGTCGCGAATGAATCGTGACTTGTATAAGTGGACAGTCGCGAATGCTGCGCTATGGGTAAAAACTCAAAAACTATGCAAAATTTTTAATTTTTTATGATGAAATACTGAATCAAATTATGTGTATTTGTCAGGAAAAATATGGTGCTGGAGTGGAGAGAGAGGGAACATGAAATAATGGATCACGCGGCGCTCCAAAGCCCGCCCACCATCCAAGCATTGAGAACATGTGGGTTGTTGAAATTCTTTTGCACATCGCCCATGCGGGCAAATGTCCGCTTACTGGAATTCATGGTCAATTACTGGGATCATGACATGGGGATGTTCAATCTTCAAGGTGAGACCTTAGAGCTTACCGTGGACGATATATACTTCATTACCGGGTTGTCACAATGGGGGGCACCGGTGAATTTGGAGGGCACTGGCAGGGGTGGGGACCCCTTGAGTGTCCAGAACTATGTTGACATATTCTGTACACCAGGCACACCAAAGAAGGGCAGCAGTGTTATTATTGCAGACATCCAGGACTTCACACTCCAGGTACTAGCTAGTACTATTGTGAGACTTGCGGGCTCCACAGGGTTACATATGGCCACTAGGAATCAAATGAGGGTGGCAGTTGATTGCTTTAGAGGCGCTCTTTATGATTGGTGCTCGGGAGTGCTCCCAATCATGAAGAGGCAACTCTCCGACTGTAGGAGAGGAAGACGCAAGAAATTTGGGTATGCCAGCATCCTAGTAGCATTCTTCTTTGAGAGAGTGCCAGCTATGAGCCCTGCTATACCACTGCAGGTCAGACATCCACGTCAGCCGAGGCTGAGCCGGTGGGGAGATATCTTCCTCCGTCAAGGAGGAGGAGACATAGTACGTAGCGTTTACGATGATTACTTTTATGTATGGTGGGAACGACAGCTGCCGACGTTGGAGCAGTTTCCATACGCTGGGATGGATTTCCGAGGTGATCCTGACCTTGTCCTCCCTCCAGGAGGAATATGGGGCGAGATGGGTAAGTGAATTTTTAATTTTTTATCATTATCAAATTTTTATGAATTTTCAAATGATAGGATATATACATATGTACAAGTCTTAATCCGATTTATATGTCAAAATGCAGATATTGGACTATTCTGCCCTGAAGGGCACCCCCGTATGTATGTTTGTCTAGTTGTAGGAGGAGACCCAGGATTAGTCCGAGTACTAGAGGGGAAGCTGGCCAGGCTGACCCAGCGAGTACCGACGATACGGATTGAGCACATACCTATAGCCATGTAGGAGTTTGTAGTAGGGGTTCCACCGGTTTGGCTCTGACTGTTCAGGCGAGTAGCTAGAGCAGTACTGGTATACAGAGATGCGGTGGATGCTGCTGAAGCCGAGGAGGCTGAGGAAGCCAGGGTGCATAGGGATCATGGGGACCAAGGAGGTCCTAGTGGCTAGGGCAGCCAGGCTTAGATCTAGGGCATTTTGATGGATTATGATCCACTTTTGTATATTTTGTATATGACGGGATCTACGGATCAGACTCGACCTATCTATGACAGATATTTACATATATATATATATATATTTGTGTTTGGTTGTCAGTTTATTTACAAATGTTTCTTATATGCTTGCTGTATAATTTATAAAATGTGTATGAGATGCCAGTCCAAAATATAATTAGCATATGCATCAGTTAATGAATTTTGGTTTCGTGGAATGTGATTGAAAGTAATAACTTCAAAATGTCTTTCCAATAAACGAATTTGCATGAACTGACGTAATAAGGTAGGATTATGCACTTGATAAGCTCGATTGAGTTGGGAAACAACCAACTGAGAATCCAAACGGACCTCAAGCTGGGCGATGCCTCGTGACAAAGCATCCCATAGGAGCTCAATTACAGCCCTATACTCAGCAACATTATTAGAAGCAGGACCTAGACAAGCGCCTCCCACGGCAACAAGCTGTC
>LPNX010631579.1:557428-597428 GCA_001517045.1 Pseudotsuga menziesii
CCCATGTTGCCGAAGCCAAGTTACAAGTGTGACGGCTGGCGCCATCAGCGAAACCTACATACATCTCGGAAGACATCTGCAACATCCAGCAGATAGTATAAACAATGAAACTGACAACCTAATGTACATAAAAATACATACACTAATATACAAGAAAAAGTGCTAAGCCTAAGCGTAGTACTTCTTCAGGTAGAGCCCATTTCTAGGCTCAGGCAGCTTATTCCCATCATAATCCACTAATTCATATGCGCCTTTACGCAAAACTTTAGACATGACATAGGGTCCTAACCACATGGCCTTGAATTTTCCTACCCCTAGAGGCTCTTTATCTTGGTCCCAGAGAAAGACAAGTTCCCCTTCAGAGAAAACTCTAGGTTTGACCGTTTTATCATATTGATATTTAACCCTATTTTTATGAGCCTGATTTGCAGTCAATGCATCTCTACGTTGTTCATCAAGGTGTTCTAATTGGAGCAACCATTCCTCAAGCTCAGTCGTATTAGGTAGCACATGAATAGCTATCTGCAAGGATGGGATTTCGCATTCAATCGGCGTAATAGCTTCCACCCCATGAACGAGTTGGAAGGGGGAAAAACCCGTAGTAGTCTTTACATCGGTTCGATAAGCCCAAAGAGCAGGATATAACATGATGTGCCAATTCAAGCGGGCTGCATCAATAGTACGTTTAAGGATAGTTTTTAAAGTCTTGTTTATAGCCTCAACCTGACCATTTGCTTGCGGATAATATGGAGAAGAATGTTCTTGTCGAAATCCGAGCATGGTGGTCAGTTTTGTCATCATGTTATTTTGAAAATCACTGCCATGGTCAGTGACAATCACTTTGGGAATACCAAACCTAGCAATAATCTGATTAAACATGAAGAAAGCTGTTGTTTCCCCGTTGTCTTTGAAAGTAGGCATTGCCTCTGCCCATTTTGTGAAATAGTCAACAGCGACAATGATGTATTTATGCCCCCCAGCCGAGGCTGGGTTGCATGTCATATAATTGATCCCCCATTTCATGAAGGGGCCTACCGAGACAACGGGAAACAAGGGAGCAGGATGTGACCGCATTTTCCTGGTGTAAAGCTGACACGGATGACAGCATTTCACTGCTTCCACACAATCTTTAAATATGGTGGGCCAGAAATACCCGGCACGTAATATCTTCTGGGCCATTGCTAACCCAGATAAATGACCCCCACACACTCCGCTATGGGAATCATTTAGGACAATCTCCGCTTCCTCATGAGTAAGGCAGCGACGCAAGACATAATCTACCCCTCGTCGATATAATGTATCTCCTATAAGGAGGTAGTTTTTAGCATGAAGGCATAACTTACGTCGGTCTTCCCTAGAGTAAGCGGTAGGATACTTCAAAGTCTGGAGATATATAAGAATATATCTGTACCAAGGATCAGAGGTGGATATCAGGAAGATGTGCTCATCTGGGAATGAGTCATCTTCAATCGCTACATCTTCTTCCATAGGAAATTCTGCTATAAGCTCGGCAAAAACTAAGGACTTTTTGGATTTAGCGGATTGGAAAACCAAGTCAAACTCTTGGAGAATGACTATCCACTTATTGAATTTTCCCCCAACAATCTGTCGGGATAAAACATATTGGAAAGGGTTTACATCTGCCACTACAGTAGTGGTCCTCAGTAAGATGTAGTGCCGTAACCTCTGTACAGCATAAACAGCTGCTAAGGCTAACTTCTCGACATGGGAGTACTTAAGCTCAGGTCCAACCAGAGCACGGCTAAGATAATAAACAACATGCTCAACGAGCTTGTCATCCTCCCAAACTAGCACTACCCCAATGGTAGACTCCGACGCGGCCAGATATAATATAAAATCCCTGGAATAATCTGGTGGGCATAATAAAGGAGCCGACAACAAGGTTTTTTTCAATGCCTCGAACGCAAGTTGTGCAGTTTCATCCCATACAAATGGGGTGTCCTGTTTAAGCAGGCGCATGAAACCTTTAGTGATCTTGGCATAATTAACGATAAAACGTCGAAGGAAGTTAGACTTTCCTTGTAGAATCTGAAGTTGCCTAAGAGAACGAGGAGGACGTAGATTTACAATGGCCTCAACTTTTAAAGGATCCACCTGAATGCCTCTACTAGAGACAATGAATCCAAGCAATCTTCGTGACTCGACACAGGAAACACACTTGTGGGGATTCAAGCGAATTTTATAGTATTTGCATCTCTCAAAAATCAACCGTAAATGATCTGGATGTTGGATCCTCTTGCGAGAATGAGCGGGTAGATCATCAAGGTAAGGCTTGACAATGGCTTTTATGTCGTGAAAAGCAAAGTTCATGGCTCGTTGAAAGGTTGCCCCCACATTTTTCAATCCAAAGGGCATTTTCCTATACACGAATGTACCCCAAGGGCAAATAAAAGCAGTTTTATGCTGGTCTTCCGGTTTGATTTGGATTTGATTGTAGCCAAAAAAAACATCCATAAACAAGAATACCTCACTTCCCGCACATGCATCTATGATCTGATCAATAAATGGTGTGGGGTAGTTGTCCTTAGGACAGGCTTTGTTAAGGTCTCTAAAGTCCATACAAACGTGAATATTCCCTTGCTTTTTATCAACAGGAACTGGGTTGGACACCCATTCAGTCAAAGCTATGGGATATATAAAACCTGCTTTCAACAGCTTTTCAACCTCTGCCTTCATAGCCGCCGCTTTACGCAGGTTCACGAGGTGTAATTTTTGCCGAACTGGCTTGGCATCAGGATAGGTTGGGATCTCATGTTGAACAATAGATGGATCAATGCCTGGCATCTCCTCATATGACCAGGAAAAGATATCGCAGAATTCCTTGAAAAGGGCAGTATAAATGGCAATCTCCTCCAGAGAGCAATTTGCACCTATATAGATATTTTCCATGACATCTGGTTTTACAGAGATGTTGATCGGTATAGTGGCGGAAATGTTTTCCATATTCCCCTCGGCAAACACTCCTTCCCTAGGTAAAGGGTTGAAAGGTGTATCAACATCATCCGACAGTCTCACATGAAACTCTTGGTTTTCTATCTTGCTTAGCTCTGGAAGGAAATAAGATCGGTGATGAAGATCCTCACATATCTTATCACGTGCACACATAGCTTCCAGAATAGCTTCATTGGAAGGTAAAACGGTGTCTAAGCAATCTATGGAATGTAAAGAGTTTTCCGCCCATGCGGGCAAGTAGACTTCTTCTAGATCATCCGAGACTGTAAGAGGATCTGGAATGGGATCAACAGTGGTTTGGGTAATAGCTTGATATGCCACTTCCACTACAGATAAGGGAACTTCCGGTTCCTAAGGGGTTGGGAGAACCCAAGGATCAGTCCTATCGACCACCGAATCAATGGACTTCCCTACAGTAGTAGAACCGATATAAAGGACTAGAGCTAGAATATCAAATGTTCCCATCAATGATGCGTACATTCGAGCCCCCAACCTCTGTGCAGCAGGTTTGGCCTGATTAACCAATGGCACAGTGGAATCTTTAGACTCTAAGCGGCCTTTTCAGGTAAAATCAAGTTGGTCAATAGTGACCACCTTGCCCTCATGTGGAAAAACCATGACACAAAAGATAGCTGATGCAACAACAGACATTGCATAAGTCCAATTCCTACCCAGAAGCAAATTGTAGTCCAACGGAGCATCAATCACTTCAACTTCAACAGACACTTCTTTTCCAGCCAACTTAATCTCAAAATCCGGTAGGATACCACGTGGATAGAAAGACCTTCCATCAAAAGCAGTAAGTAAAGTGGTTGATGGGACCAGCTCTGGGGATCCAAGATCTTTCCAACAGGCCAGGGACATAACACATGTAGAGGATCCCTCATCAACAACTACTCGTCCAATGGTATTACCACCATGGACAACATCTATCGATAGGGCTACATGGTAAGGGAGGTGAATTTTAACATCAGATAGATGAAATTTCGCTGTGAGACTCGAAGAGTCCATGCTACCTAAAGCTGCTAAGAGGGCATCTTGCTGAGCGGGACAGCTCTGTAGAACCTCCAAAGCTGACATTGCACACGGATTCTGAGCCAAGTCTTCAACCACAGAGTAGTTAGAAGCGGCCCTGGCATTTGGGTTATGCAAAGTCTTCTTAAAGACACCTTTGGGTATCTTTGGCATTATTTCCGCAGGTTTCTCTATAGTGAGCGGGTTAGAAGGTTCACCTACAGCTTTACCCGTCTCTGGAGTCTCTTTCTCATAGTTTTTGTTCCTGGTTTGTAACAAGGTTGAGGATCTAACCATGTTGATATAATTGGGGTCAGGGGCAGCTTGAGTGCCCCCTGCCATGGTAGAAGCTGAAGCAGAATTCTGCCCTTGGGGAAAAGGATCCTTTAGGACAGCCGGTGGTTGAGCTTAGAGCAGCTTCTGAGCTTGTTCCATAAGGGGACAAAGATGAGTAAGGTGGTCCCCTTGGCACAACTTACAAGGGAACTTGACTTTTTTCTTTTCCTTTTTTCCCCCATCAGCATTGTTTGTGGGCTTTGGCTTGTTTTGATTTTGGTTTCCCTCTCCCTTTTTACCTTTCTTCTTCTTCCCACCGGGCTGCTGATTGCCTTTCGAAGAGGTTTGTGCAAAAACATTTGCACTTTGGGGGGAGGGGGCAGCATTTTCTACCTCTGCCGTAGACTGTTTGACAGACAATTGGTGAAGTTGTTTTGTCAAAGACTCTACGGTGGGAGAGTTCACAGACCCGACCACACCATCGGCATGGGGTCCAGGCTTGGGTTTCTCGGCCTCATGCGAAGGCCTTGGTGCCTCAGGGATAATTTCATATAAAATCCCAGACTGTGAATAAATCAAGTCCAACTGCTGGGCCCTGAGTATGGCTTCTTCTTCACTAGTCACTCCTGATGTGGACATGTCCTTAGATATGTATGGCAATAATGACTTAAGGAACCACTCTAATAGAAACTCAGGAGGGATGGTGGCTTTGATAAGACTCTTTCGCCTCCTCCACTCTTGGATATGATTCGAGATGTGGGTTGCCTTGTTTTGTTTGAAAGTAGACAACAAGTCCGTTCCGAAATCGTAACGGGCCGGAAGCTGAAAGTGACTGAGGAAAGCACTAGCTAGGTCCCAGAAACTACTAAAAGCAGCAGAAGGCAGCTCAATGTACCATTTTGCCGCAGTGCCTGTCAAGGTCCTCTAGAACATCCTCAATCTCACTGAATCTTCATTCAATGAGTTGGAAGAACACCATAAATGGAAGGTGGTGGCATGAGCCCCAGGATCTTCACTAGCCTTACCTTCGAACTTAGGGATGTCCGAGGGCAGTTTGGTGGGAATAGGTGGCCACAAAGGGTCATTCCTCACCGGATCATTCATCAATTTTGATAAGTCTGGCAAGTTCAAAGTTGCCAGAAAAGGAAGTTTGGGCCTAACCGGTGCACTAGATGTGCCAGCTTGGGGATTAGAGGGTCCAGCCCCCGAATGCCCATAGGTAAAGGTGGGTTTGCCCCCTGACACCGATTGTGAAGTGGGAAGGTTGCCTTGAAATGGATTCCATCCGTAGGCCACAGGATTTTGGGTGGGAGGTGCAGTGTAAGTGGTTCGGGCCATCCCCATAGAAGCTGGGGTCTGAAAGACTGGAGCAGGTATCCCTCCACTAAACAAATAAAAGGGAGAGCTCGTGTATGGGACCGAAATGGGGGTTTGGAAGCTTTGCTCATAAGAGGTGTTGCTCCCAAACTGCACTCCTACATATGAAGGAGATGGACCTACGTATGGACTGGATGGGGGAATGTGCCCCCCATTCCAAGGGAATCCTTGGACAAAAGCCTAGGATCCGACCAGACCACTCTGAGTAGTGTAAGGGAAGGAAGAAGGAATTGTAGGTATACTGGGGATCCTAGTAACCATATCACCAGAAGTACCTCCTATGTTCGAGTGAACCAGTGGTTGGACCACCCGGCTCGCTAGAGTTAAGGGTGTAGAAGGTAAATTAGATCTAGGGGCACTAACCGAGAGAGGTAGTACCCCTTCAACCGGAAGGGTTGAGGTGAAAACAAATGGACTTTCTTCCGCAGAAGACATGACTCTACTCAAAGGGACACTTACCACTAGTGAACTAAAAGGTCTAACTTGAACGATCACAGGATCATTAAGATAAGTCAAGGGGGTGTTAAAATTTCTTGCAAACTCGTCAGTCTGCAATTCTTCTATCTCGACTGTGTCAAAATTGAAACGGTTAGCTATCAATTCCAGTTCACCAAGAACCTCACTTATTCCTACTAGTTCAAAAGAACCGTCTGTGTCTAATCTCTGCCTTTGGGGTAAAGGTGGAGGCTCCAATGCAGTGAGAGGAGGAAGGTTTCTCAACCTTGTTGACCTTCTAACAAGTTGGTCCTCCAAAATTAAAAATTTGACTAATCACACCCTAAGGTCAACTAAACACAAGCAAATCCACAGAGCATACACTAAAAATATCCTAGAGTCTCAAGCAATCAAACCAGGGTATAAAGATATACTTTCCCGAAGAAAGCTGATGAACAATTACTTGGCATCCTTGAGGGGTTCTCAAGCACAAGCGGAGGAATCACCCACCACCCTCCTGCACTTTCCACAAGGGTTACCTTCCAAGCCCGTTCAAGGTGAACCAGAAATAACCTTCCGGTTTACCTAGGTATGAACCCTAAAAGACAAGAGACTAAAGGCTACCTTGACAATACCAGCTGTTTAGGGGGACAGTCGTCAGCCGAACTCATACGCATGGGTAGGGTAGCTGAGCCCGAAACTCTGTCTGGGACAGAATCCCTAGATGCACAAAAGTCCTGGGTTACGCTTTGACAAGGATTCAGAGGGTTATCTCCTCTGTCCAAGCCTCCACACGGCCTAGTGCTTAACTCCCGTTTGAGAGGAGCTTCCCAGATACAGTGATAGAATCAAGGATTTTACCTAAAGAAAGGTCCACTACGTCTGAGTTTATAACTTGTGGGAAGTTTACACTCCCTAGCCCACAAGTCTAGCCTAAGCTAGTAGGTGAAAGGCCCCTAGAAATAAAACTTACTAGTAAATTTTAATTTATGCGTTTATTTTAGAGGGCTGTTTCTTACTCAAGAGGAAATGGAAGTGATATACTGTATGGTGTTTTGACTCAGCAAGAAATAAATGAAAGTAAGGTGCATTCAAAGGAAACTACTACTATTAAATAAACTTCTTTTCATTTTTTCAAATATGTATTGATGAACTAAAAGCACTGATAAGAGAAACTAAGCCTATATATTTTTGTATTTTTGAGATAATATTTTTAAAATGAAACAACACTACTTATGAAAAATTTACAATGCAAAAGATTAACAATGTTTTGTTTTCACATTTAAAAATACTCAAAAACCTACAATGCATCTACAATGCACAATTCTTGAGCAAACTTGACACTTATAAACTGTATAAAAGCTACAAACTGAAGCAAACAAGCTGACAGAACCAAAAGACCAGCAAAAAAAGCAGGCTAGGAACCCTAGCTTGGGTGCAAACAATGACAAATATCACTGCAGACTTAAAAAGGAAAGTGAAAACCAGCAACTATCAGAAAGCAGACTGGAAAAATAGAGCCCAAGACCCTTATCACTGATTTGGACTAAGACACTTTAACCAACAACCCAAACAGGCCAATTACTCCAGAAAGCAAACAGTAAATAAACCAAGCACAAAAGACTCAAGGGCTTCCGAAAAGCACTAAGATGTGATCACCCGAGGCAATCAAACAAACTCTACAGCATTCTTAAAGAAAGTCTTCTCAGAAAACCAGGACTATAGCAAGAAAAGAAACAAGCAAACTCTTCTTTAAAAATCCCAACTTTCAGGAGTACTCGCGACTGTCTAGCAGTGCAACTCGCGAATGACTCGCGACTGTACAGTATAACAACCCGCGAATGCAATTTTATACTCACTACTGTTCAGTAGAACAACCCGCGAATGGGTATAAAATTTTTCTCAAAAACAAAGAAAAAAACCCTAAGACTTTCAAACGCTGAAGTTAGCAAGAGCCAGGATAAAAAACCACAAACAGACTCACAAGCAAAACTGGTCAGGATAACAGAAATGACCTACAACAGTCTAGGCTTCCCCAGCGGAGTCGCCAGTTCTATTGTATAGGATTATGCACCTAATAATCATAGGTCGGGGGTTACCAACATACTCAAACGCTTGCAGACAATTGACTTCTAAAGTGCAGAATAGGAAATAGGAGGGTTAGAAGAACTTACTTGTTAAACGAAGTTCGATCTTTGCTAGTCCTCTTCCAATCTGCTCCACTTCCAAAGTCTTCAAGGCTCACTCCTCTTTCACCCGTTCAGAGACAATCTTCCAGATATAGAGTGGTTCATATATATATACAAGCAGGTTAGATAAATCAGATATGAAATACATAAGCATAAACAATTATCAAACC
Organism: Pseudotsuga menziesii; assembly: GCA_001517045.1. Lineage (NCBI taxonomy): Eukaryota > Viridiplantae > Streptophyta > Pinopsida > Pinales > Pinaceae > Pseudotsuga > Pseudotsuga menziesii. Next base: position 565,863 of record LPNX010631579.1, read on the forward strand.
AAGATATATGAGACACATCTGGAAGAAGTAATCTCTTTATTATCAATAATGAGAAAGTTCAGAGTACGACCAAATGTCTGAGACAAGGACTCCTCTGTCACCAAAGGATTCTGAGTTTCACTGCTCCAAAGACTTCTGTAAACAATCCACCAACATAACTTTGCTCTCCAAGTATATCCCCCAACACCCTCCCAAAGGCCTGTATTTATATGGGTGAAATAAGGTAGTTCTCGAAGGTTGGGGAAGTTGTAGCAGTTAGGAGAATTAAGTAAAATACCTTAACTAATCTCCCATTAGCGCGTGTTTTTATGTTTTCATGTTAAGAGGCACATTCGTGGGTATGTAGTAGAGCAACCCGCGAATGACTCATGACTCTGTATAAGCGCAACCCGTGAATACATGGATTCACGACTTGCTATAAGGGAGACTCGCGAATGATGCGCGAGTTGTCTATAAAGAGAGTCGCGAATACATCCTAACATGGCAAAATGGCAAAGTAACTAGTTGGATGAAGGTAGAATGTATTTCATGACAAGACAAGCTATAGTGTTATGGGAAAACCTCTATCCATAAGTGTCCTTTTGTGTGCTGACATGAGGGATATCAACACTCGGACGGAGAGGTGCCACTCAGGTGTATAACAACTATGTTTCTTTTATTGATGATTTCTCTAGAAAGACATGGATATACTTTATGAAGAACAAAGATGAAGTATTCAGCAAGTTCAAAGAATCCAAAGCCTTAATCGAGAATCACACTAAAAAGAAGATCAAAACCTTTCGATTAGATAATGGCGGAGAATTTCACATCAAATGAATTCAAAGCATTATGCAAAGATTCAAGGATTAAGAGGGAGTTAACTACTCCATATAATTCACAACAGAATAGGGTTGCAGAAAGGAAGAATAGAATGATCATGGAAGCTGCAAGGGCTATGCTTCATGATCAAGATATTCCCATGCATCTATGGGCACAAGCTACCAGAACAGCGGTGTATGTATAGAACTGTACTCCACATAGAGTTCTCGAGAACAAGACACCTGAAGAAGACTTTTCCGGCAAGAAACCAAAAGTCAACCATCTCAGAATATTTGGCTATCTAGTGTACATACACATTCCAAAAGAAAAGAGGACAAAGTTAGATCCTTCAGGAAAGAAGGGTATATTTGTGGGATACTCTGAAAGCTCGAAGGCTTACATAATATACTTCCCAGGATTCAAGAAGATCAATATTAGCAAGGATGTAACATTTGACGAAGACTCAGCTTACAGCAAATCCAGAAAAAGAATTGTTGAAGATCCTGAAGAAATAGAAGCACCCAGAATTCATGACACAACCATGAATGAAGAAATTCAAGAAGAAGATATAGAATTAGAAGAACCTCAAGAACCTATAGATCCACCTTAGGAGAAGAATCCTCACAAGAGGAAACCTGCTTGGGTATGAGAAATTATCCAAGGTGCAGAAAGATATGGGGCTCTAGAAGAAAATCACAGAGAAAGAAAAAGGACCAAGTCCTGCTCCGGGTATGTAGCCTTATTATGTGACTTCATCGATAAAGAACCTTCCAACAATGAAGAAGCGGCAGAAAGGAAAGAATTGAAGGATGCTATGATCGAAGAGTATCAATCGATCATGAAGAATGATGTGTGGGATGTTGTCTCTAGAACAAAGGGGAAGTCTATTGTAACTTCCAAATGGATCTACAAGATCAAGCATGCTACAGATGGTAGCATAGAGAAATATAAAGAAATATTTGTGGCTTGTGGTTTCTCCTAGAAAGAAGGAATAGATTATGAAGAAACTTTTGCACCTGTAGCCATATACACTTCCATCAGATTAGTACTTGCCCTGGCTGCAGTGATGAAATGGAAGATACACCAGATGGATGTCAAGACTACCTTCTTGAATGGTGTAGTAGAAGAGGAAGTGTATGTGGAGTAGCCACTTGGTTTTGAGACACATGACAGGGAGTCTCATGTGTCTAAATTGAAGAAATCCCTCTACGGTTTAAAATAGGCACCCAGGACATGGTATGGTAGAATTGACAGCTTTTTATCCAGTTTGGGCTTTACCAAAAGTAAAGCAGATTCCAACCTTTACTACAAGGTTGAAGATGGTAACCCAGTGATACTCCTACTGTATGTAGATGATCTGTTTGTGACAGGTATGGATGGGTTGATTTCTGATATGAAGAGGAAGCTTGTTGCCGAGTTCGAAATGAAGGACTTGGGTATGATGCACTATTTTCTAGGCATGGAGGTGTGGTAGAATGCGGATGGAATCTTCCTCGAACAAGGGAAGTATGCAATAGAGATCCTGAAGAGGTTTGGGATGATGGACTGCAAGGCCATGACTACACCTATGGCATTGAACCTGAAGCTATCAAGTGATGCTTCATCAGAAGCGGTTGATGCTATGATGTATTGTCAGATGATTGGGTCCTTGATGTACCTAACGAACATGAGACCAGATATTTGCTTTGTTGTGAACACTTTGAGCCAGTTCCTGACAAATCTAAGACATGTTCACTTGATTCTTGCAAAGCAAATTTTGAGGTACCTGAGGGGTACATTTGATTATGGGCTCAAGTATGAGGCAAATTAGAAGATTAACCTAGAAGTTTATGTTGATTCAAATTGGGCAGGCAGTGCCATCGATAGAAAGAGCACCTCAGGGTGTTGCTTTAGTATGGGATCAGGTGTGATTTCTTGGTTTGGCAGGAAGCAGTCCTGTGTGGCACTGAGTACAGCTGAAGCAGAGTATGTTGCAGCTTGTTCAGCTAGTTGTGAAGCAGTATGGCTAAGGAAGCTACTGTCTGATTTATTTGATTTCCAGTTAGATGCTACTTGTATATATTGCGACAACCAGAGTTGTGTAAAGTTTTCAGAGAACCCGGTGTCCCATGACAAGTCGAAGCACATTGAGATCAAATATTGCTATATCAGGGATATGGTACAGAGAGGAGCAATGAAGCTCCAGTATGTTGCAATGGATGAACATATAGCTGATGTGTTGACTAAGCCATTGGACAGAGTGAAGTTTGAGTACTTCAGGGAGAAGCTTGGTGTTCTCCAGATCGAGGTTCCCTCCAAGGAGAAGTGATGAGTCCGAGAGCCATTTTGACATGGTGAGAGGATTGGTTCCTTCCATGGTTATAAGGGCTGAGCCATTCTGTCATGGTGAGAGGATTGGTTCATTCCATGTCAGATGTGAGTGCTGAGCCATTCTGATGTGACTACGAGATGTGTTCATCCCACATGATCAGATATAAGTGCTGGATGCCATTCTCTGGGAGAATGGAGGCACTTGGTCAGTTACCAGGAATACTCAGTCTTGGACTGAGTTCCATTCTGACATGGTGAGAGGATTGGTTCCTTCCATGGTCAGATATAAAGGCTAAGCCATTCTGTCACGGTGAGAGGATTGGTTCCTTCCATGTCAGATGTGAGTGTTGAGCAATTCTGATGTGACTGCAAGATGTGTTCATCCCACATGATCAGATATAAGCATTGGATGCCATTCTCTAGGAGAATGGAGGCACCTGGTCAGTTACCAGGAACACTTAGTCTGGGACTAAGAGCCATTCTCGTATGACTGTGGGATGTGTTCATCTCACATGATCAGATGTAAGTGTAGATCCCTTTTGACATGGTTGATGTGTTCATCCCATGGTCAGATATAAGTGTTGATCCCTTACTACATGGTGATTTGTTCATCTCATGGTAAGATATAAGTGCTAAGCCCTTCTTACATGGTGATGTGTTCATCTCATGGTAAGATATAAGTGCTGAGCCTTTCTGGTATAGTTCTTGGATGTGTTCCTCCCATGATCGGATGTGAGTGCTGGGCCTTTCTGACAGGGTTGTGGGATGTGTTCCCACATGGTCAGATGTAAGTGTTAAGCATGCCTTTCTAACATGGTGTTGGATGTGTTTCTCTCATGGTCAGTTGTAAGTGCTGGATAGGCCATTCTGACTTAGGGTCATATATAAGCGCTGAAGAAGACCTACACGGAGGCTAGGCCTACAACCAACATGAAAAAGGGCTGGCTCTATAGAACTTCCTATGACAAGAAGAATCAAGAGATATCACCCGTGATGATGATACAGTAGAGATGATCCCGATCTAGAGATGTTCCAGATCCAGTGATGATCCAGATCGAGTGATGATCCAAATCCAGTGATGATGATCCAGATTGAGTGATGATCCAGATCTAGAGATGATGACTTGAAGATGATGATGACTTAAATATAAAGATGACTTGAAGATGAAGATGACGATAACTCGATGATGATCTAGATGATACAGAGAAGAAGATTTGTGCTGATAAATTGTGTCAAGAGAATACCTTCCTAGTTAAGAGGGAGTGTTGATGTAATTGTAAGTTCGGAATGTATTCACTTGTTTATCTTATGTATTGTACCTCGATGTTTATTCCGGGAAGTGTTTGTAATGTAATTGAGTCATGTCATGCCCCGATGTTTCGATCGGGAGTTTCTATAATGTGAACAAGTCATATCAAGTCATTGTGGGTAACCCTCCTATTGATCAAGGGTTAAAGTCCTTGCAGTTGTGGGGCCCTAGGGTTATTAGACTCTCCTAGAGAAGTTGGCCCTAGTGAGTTATTGTCAAGTCGAGAATTAGTATAAATAAAGAGTGAGCCTCTCTATTTATTACACATTCACTCACACTCAGTTGTAGTGCATAACTAAGAGAGAAGAAGTTGTTGGGATTAGAGAGAAAGATACTACTGATGTCAGGAGATCATCTTACTATTTTGGGGTTTTACTTTTGGTGCTGATTCTATCTCTGAGGAAGTTGCGGGGTTTTCTCCTTTATGGTTTCCCCGAGGAAAAACATTGTGTTCCTTGTCGCTTATGTTTGATTGTTGTGCTTGTTATTCTCTCAGTTAAAGATCCTAATATAATGCTAACTTAAATGATAAAAATCTAACAAGCGCTGCATGTCAAGCTATTTGGATTTGAAGAATTTTAAAATACCTATCACGGAACCAACAAGAACCAACAACCATTTTTTGTGACAACAGTTCAACCATTGCATTATCAAAGAATCATGTGTTTTATAAGAGAACCAAACACATTGACACAAGGTATCATTTTATAAGAGAATTGGTGAGCAACAAAGAAATTTGTTTAGAATTTTGCAGGTTTGAAGATCAACTTGCAGACATCTTTACAAAACCATTGGAAAGGGATACATTCCAATATTTGTGAATTGATTTAGGAATGACAAGTTATGTTCAATAAATTCTATCATGAACAAAGCATGTTTTAGTTCTAAAACATTTTTGTAATATTTTGTTTTAAAATCCCCATCTACTTATAATTAAGGGGGAGTGTTGGAAATATTAATTACTCGCTGATCCACATGGAAAATTAGTTGACAATGTCAGAGTTTGTAGCAGGTAATTTTATGTCATATAGTCAGACAGGATAAACAATTCACGTCTCGCATATATAAGCTAGTCGAATTAAATTTCTGAAGTTAAGTTTCTAGGTAGATAGTTATTACACTCTTTAATATAAGTCGATAGAAGTTTTTTTATAAGAAGAAGTAGATTGTCATTAGATATATAGACATATATATACACACAGAGAAGAAGAGAAGTGTAAGTGTGCGGAGAAGAAGAAGGAAAAACTCTGTGAAGAGTTCGAATCTCACATTTTTGTGTTTTGTGAAAGGGTTGACAGCCGAATCTTTGTTAAAGGTGAAATATCCTTGTAAATGTCCGAGTTTGTATTTACGGCTATAGTTCTTTGTTATGTTGCCACAAGATATATAAATCCGTATTTTTGGTTTAATGCAAGTTTTATTTAGCCTCACATCTTCTCCAGATTTACTTGCGTGAATGTTGTTTACATTTACCGTTTAGTGAAAGACACAAAGAATCCATATTTATTTCACCGCATATAAGTTCTAGTTTTTAACTGCAAAGTGTTCGACACAAGTCTTATTTAATATTTGGTTATATGATATTGTGAGTTAGTCGCAATATAGTTGCGTTGTAGTTTATCCCAAATTACCATCGGTGAAAAGTGTTTTTCATATCATGAGTCTTTAGACTAAGGAATATCTTTTTTATAAAGTTCGACCCAAAGTTGTTTTGTCGAAGTGAAAGTTGGTCACACAGGAGTCGATTGCAACATAAATCCTGTCGCAGTAAAAGCAAGTCAAAGTAAAGCAAGTCTGTTGAGGTGAAAGTGTGTTGAGTAAAAAGTCCATAAGGCTTGTTGCAGTAATTGTTTTTTAAGTATTTTTGGTCACAAGACTTTTCGTTAAAGTACAAAATGGAAAATTTTTTTTTATGACCGTGCGGTAACTCAAGTGTATTGTTGCAGCAGCCATCTTTCCCAAGGAAAAGCTCCACATCACTTCAATGAGGAACTCCATTTTGTGTAAAACAAAATTGTCTGTATGAGATTCTCGAAAGAGGATATCGTAAAATATTTTTCTCAAGGAGGAGGAAAGATCAATCGCTTTATAAAAAAACCCACTTACATCGAATTTAAACGTTGAGTTGGATCCTTGGGAATAGATGAGTGGAAGGTCGTGTATTCTTGTAGCAATGATCGGGTAATCGAGCCTTTAGACCATAAAGGCCATTAATTATGGAACTATTATGTCGATCTCCATAGTTATTTAGTAATAAGGTGGGTTTACTCCAAGGCCGATAATTGGATGGTTTGGTTTCAATCCCGAGGATTATATTGACATGGATCTTTTTATTTTTTCCGTCACTCTTGACGGAGGGTTTACTCCTTTCACTAAATATCTTGCTCTTGGGATTGGATATTTGGTTTCTCATGGTCTATTTTGAACAATAAAAAGGATGAAAAACAGTGCTGGGAAATTCTATTTGCAAATTCTAATTTCTTCATAATTTGTAATTAATTTACGGGGCATTTTTGCTAAAATATCAAAATTTTTGAGGATGCGGTGTTTGGGAAATGTAGCATGACAATATTTAATAATGACTATGACATACAAATGGTATGTATTGTTTCCCATGGAGCAACTATCTAAGCATGTTCTAAAATAAAAATATTGAAAATAATTATATAATGTTGTGATGCCAGTCATTTTATGTGTTTATTATGGTGCATTATTTTTCCTTGTTAAAGTTTTGTTTTTAAATATCATACAAATTAATGAATGTTATAAATGTATATGAGAATTTGAATGTTTAAAACCATATTCAAGAAACCCTTATATTTTTAATACCCTTTATAGTCTCTATAGAAACCAAAATAAAATTTTCTATTGAGAGGCAACAATAATTGTATTCTATATTGTCTTTATAAAGACAATAACTTGAGTTCATAACAAAGACACTGATTGACACAATAATTGTATTTTATATTGTCTCTATATAAACAGTAATTTGATACAATAATAAAGACAATAATTTGAGACACTAATAAGGACAATAATTTTATTTTACATTGTCTTCATAGAGACAATAATTTGAGACACTAATTGAGACAATAATAATTGTATTTTATATTGTCTTTCGAGAGACAATATTTTAAGACAATAATTTAAGGCACTCGCATAAAGACAATATTTAAGACAATAAATTTTTTATTTTATTTTGTCTTCAGTTTAGACAATTCACAAAAATATTGTCTCAAAACCCCTCTATATGTAGTAGTGTGCTTCACCCTAGAATTCATTTTGATTTTTTTTTCATTAAGTATATTTCTAGCCATATTCATTATGGTTATGTTCTTCCTTTCTGCTATCACATTTTGCTGAGGAGTATACCTGACTATAAATTGTGTTTTAATACCATGATACTTGCAATAATTTGCAAAATATTTAGAATCATACTTACCTCCTCTGTCAGATATCAAAACTTTGATGTACAAACCACTCAATTTTTATGTAAAGCTTTGAACTCCTTGAACTTGTCAAAAGTTTCATGTTTGTTCTTTATAAAATATACCCAAGTCTTCTGATTGAAATCATCAATGGAAGTCAGAAAATAAAGATGTCCTCCTAAGGAATGTGTTTGCATTGGATCAGATAAATCAGTATACACCAGCTCCAATGGTTTTGTTTCTCTGTATGATACACTAGCTGGAAATCTTTCTCTGTGTTGTTTTCCCAATATACAACTCTCACAAGAATATCATGGTTCATGAATGACTGGAAATCCTTTAACCATTTGTTTTTGCTGCAATAAATTCATCCCACCAAAGTGTAGATGATCAAATATCAAATGCCATAACCAAGAATCATTTAGAGTGGTGACATTGTGTACACATAAAAATAACTTCCTAACATTCTTTAGTGTCAAAGGAAACATCCTATGCTTGGTCATTTTAATCTTAACAATAAGCTTCCTACATTGGAATTTTTTAAGATTGTGCAAGCATTGTTTGTAAAGATGACTTTGTAGCCATGTTTAGTGAGTTAGCTAACACTCATTAAGTTGTTCTTTAGACTAGGGACTAGGTAGACATCATACATATTATTTTTCTCACTCTGCTTGGTTAGAAAACTAATTGTCCCTTTGTAAAAGTATTGTAACTTCGAAAGATATTATAGATGTATTGATTGTGTTCCTCCTTCAGAAGATGAGTTTGGTCTTGTGAGATTCATTGAAAGAATCAATGTAAACCTCTGGATGCAAGTCGATTCAATAGTACCCAAATGTCAATATAATAAATGTTATTTTTGTTGTCTTGCTAGACAAGTTGGCCGATTTAGTTAGACAAGTCAGCCCTGTTAGGTTAGAGGTCAAGTCAAATGAAGAATATAAATAGGGAGGCACTCCCATTCAGTTGTACTAACTAACTCAAGCCGTTTTGCAAGAGAGAGAAGAACAAGTGCACCAGAAAGAAGAGAGAAGTAGTTACATGGGTTTTACACTGCTTTGGTTGAGTTCTATACCGAGGAATTTTTGCGGGGTTTTCTCCCCTGTGGTTTCCCCGAGGAAAATATATGTGTTCTTGTGTTCTTATGTTTATGTGTTTTTTGTTCTTTCAGTGATCTTCTAGTAACAATTTTTTTTAAGATATCATCTAAGCAAATCAAGAAAACTTAACTTGGTATCAGAGCCAACCTGAAAGGAAACATTGCATAGTTATGGTTTGTTACTATGAATAAATCCATCGACAGATCAACCAAAAAAGAGGGCTCACTCAACTTGCCCATGAAGAGCACATCTTTATGTGAAGACATAACTTAATTCCAAGAAGTTTCACTTTTGGACCAGTCACTATTGTTGGGACAAACTAGGGCTTCAGTTTTTCTGAGACTCAATCATCAATCTTAGAAAAAGAAAGATACAATATACCTTGCCATAGGGAGGCGCATATTTTCCATCATTCAGCCCTACTAGTGATCCCAACTAAAAAATTAGGTTTTCTGTATCAAACCCTAGGTCTTCCAGAAGAAGGACATCCATAATTTTTTTCCATCAACTAAGTCCTATTCCTCCTTATTCCATTTGAATTTATCTATCTATTAAAGATGACAAAGAATACCAAGCTAGATGAAAATATTAAAGGTGCTAAAAACTTCAAAGCATGGGAGTAATATAGGATCATGCTCATACTACAAGAGAATGATCTAGAAATATTTGTAAAGGAGGAAGTGGAAGAACCAGAAGAAGTTGAATCCAAGTCCACGTATAAGAAGGATATGATCATAGCTAAAAGGATCATAACTGACTCCGTTAATGATAACTTGATCCCTCAAGTATCCTCAAGGGAGACTCCAAAAGAAATGTTTGATTCTCTATCCATTCTATTTGAAGGAAGAAACATCAATAGGAATATTACCTTGAGGAATCACATCAAAAGTGTAAGAGCTCAAAATTTAGAGACCATGCATTCTTACTTTACAAGACTATCCCAAATCAAGGATCAGTTAGAAGGTGTTGGTGACATGGTTGAAGAAGCAGAAGTTGCAATAACCACCTTAAATGGTATTCCAATAGATTAGGAAGTGTTCATCCGAGGAATCTGTTCAAGAAGGAAACTAACCAATTTTTGACATTTATGGGAAGAATGTGTCCAAGAAGAAGAAAGGATAACATGTAGAGAAGAAAAGTTAAGTAACAATGAGGATCAAGCCTTGACTGTCCATACTAAAGGAAAGAACAAAAGAAATATCCATGACCATCCTCATACAAGGAATCAAGGGTTTAAGAAAGATAATAAAGACTTCTGAAATTATGAATGCTTCACTTGCCACAAATTGGGACACATTTCTATTAACTGTCCCATGAAAGCCGAAAAAGTTAAGAAGATGAAATGATTTCAGGTCCATGTTGCTGAAGATAGTGATCAAGAAGTTGAAGAGGAAGCAAAGAAGGATGAAGACTCCAGTGAAGAATATGTATTGATCTTTGCTTTGATGGGATCAGTCTCACCAGGAAATGACACTTGGCTAGTATATAGTGGTGCCTCCAAGCACATGATAGGTTACAAGGACTCACTCTCATGCCTTGCACAAAAGGAATCTCCACACAAATTAATGCTTGGATATGATTCCCAATATCCCATCAAAGGAATGGGATAAGCTTCCTATAAGTTGGACTCTTGAAAGTCCTTGAAGATGAGAGATGTCTTGTATGTCCCAGGACTAAAGAATAACCTTGTTTCTATTTCATCCTTAGATAAGAAAGGATTCCGAGTTTCCTTTGTGGATGGAAGAGTCCTCATGTGGAAAAAAGGAAAAACAATAGATGATGCAGTAGAAATTGGAGTAGAAGAAAGTGGACTCTATAGATTAAAGGGACATGTAGATTCAACATTAATTACTAACACTATAAGCCCATGTGAACTATGGCACATAAGTCTTGCTCATATTCACTACAAAGTTTTACCAATTGTAAGCAAGGTTGTAACTAGTCTACTGGAAATTCAGATAGATCATGAAGGCGTGTGCAAATGATGTGCACAAGGAAAGAATACTAAGAACCCTTATCCAAACAGTGACAGTAAAGAAAAAGGAATCTTAGATATTATCCACTCAGCTATATGTAGGCCAATGCAAACCACTTCATTAAGAGGGTATGTTTACTATGCTTCTTTTATTGATGACTATTCCCACAAGAATTGGATATACTTATTGAAAAAGAAGGATGAAGTGTTTGAAAGGTTTGAGGAATTTAAGGCCATAGTAGAAAACCTCTCTAAAAATAAGATAAATATATTGAGGTAAGATAATGGAGGAGAGTTCACATCAAATGAATTCAATGAATACTGTAAATAAGATGGGATTAAGAGGGAGCTCACCATTCCCTATAATCCACAACAAAATGGTGTGGAAGAAAGAAAGAATAGATATATCATGGAAGTTTTGAAAGCTATGACACATGATCAAGATCTACTGATGTACATATGGGTCGAAGCATCCAGAACAATAGTATATGTACAAAACAAAATATCTCACAATACCCTTGGAAACAAAACTCCGGAAGAAATGTTTTCTGGAGAAAATCCCGAAGTAAGTCACCTGAAGATATTTGGTTGTCTCATATACATTCATATTCCCAAGGAGAAAAGATCAAAGTTAGATCCTTCAGGAAAGAAGGGATTGTTGTAGGATATAGTGTGCAATCAAAAGCTTATCGAATCTATATCCTAGGATACCTTAAAATTGAACTTAGCAGAGATGTCACATTTGATGAAGATACATCATTTAGAAAGTCAAAGAATGACAAGGAATATGAAGAGGAGCATGAAACTCCCAAAGCTGCAGAAATTCCTAAACCAGTTAGGAACAAAGAAGAAAATAAGATGCCTAAGGATCATGATATGACAAAACCTCAGTTACCTACAGAATTACCCAGTGAAATGATTTCTTGAAAGAGAAAATATTCTTAGGCTCGTGAAGTAATCGAAGAAGCAAAAATGCATGGTGTCCCATAAGGAACCATCCAAGAAAGAAAGAAGCCAAATCCATACCCTAGTTATGTGGCTTTGATATGTGATCTAGTTGATAAAGAGCCGACATGTTTTGAAGAAGAAATAAAGAAGTATAAGGAAAGATTTGTAGCTCAAGGATTTTCTTGGAAAGAGGCAATTGACTATGAGGAAACCTTTGCTCCAGTGGCTCGATACACCATAATTAGAATCATCCTTGCCTTGGAATCCAACATGAAGTGGAAGTTACATAAAATGCATGTAAATACAACTGTTGGGATCTGAAATTACCCTTCTTACCCTACTCTGTTTTACCCTTTTTCCATATTCTTTCCTCCCATTTAAAGACGAATCCTAATTCTTTCCACGAAAAAAAAGCATGAATACCTAAGGTATCAATCATTATTACTTATTTTGTTTCATGTTTGATTTTACTTATAATTATGGACTTTATATTTTATCTGAGCTAATCTATCATTGGTTGGAAATAAGGATTCAGAATCTCTAGGTGTCTCCAATATAGAGGCTAGTTGTATTCAGAAATAAGTACTTCTTGGCGTCAGCTGCCTGCTTGATGATCTGGTACAAGCTGATGACAAAGGAATCTCGGATGCTCTTGCACACATATAGCTGAAACTCCATGAGTATCATCCTCATTAGATGGAACACGTTGGTTTGTAACAACTCGAATTAAAAGTTCATTCATTTATGAGTTGATCTTATTCTATGTATTAATAGGTATAACTGTTTTGATTTAGTTTGGAAACCTGAATATTGTAGATCTTCATGGCTGCTCAATATTGATGTAACTGAATGGTTCCATTCCTGTATAAGTACACAAAGGAAAGGAGAGCCAAGGGTTGGAAATTTGTAAGAGATTATAGCAGAGGGAATGTAACTGTATCTTGATCAAATTAATAAAGGAGTAACAATTCTCAACACTTCTTTGTTGTATATTTCATGAGCGTTCAGCAGCATCTTTGTTCAAAGGCTAGGGCTTGGATTCTTACAGAGTTGCTGGTAGCATTAGATGTTTTTAGTTTAGTTATTTATGTTCAGTGTGGAATTTTAGCTTATGTATGTATAGTTAGCTGCAACAACATTCATTAAGTAATTGCAGTATCAGGTTTCCTCTTGGCTTGTTTTAGTGGTGTGGTGTGACAGTCGACTGTGTAGTTAATTCTTTCTTTTATGCATAAGTGTGTTAATAACTGTTATAGACTTGCTCAGCTCATGTGTTGTGTGTTATTTATCTTTCTTATAGTTTTTCCAGATTAGATAGGTCATTTGCTTTAATTAATGATTAGTGATCGTTCTGACTTGGTAATATAGACTTCCATTTTCTGCAAGAGTAATTCTAGGTTGATTTACCCTTATATTATAAACCTTAAGATTGATATGATAGGAAACGGATGTTATTTTCAATTCCTGGATTGGTAATTTCATTTGATCCTTTACAGAGAGCTGAGTTGGCTGAGCAGTGATTAGGATTGAGTGATTTGCATTTTATTCATCATATACTGAAAAATGTTTATGCATATATTTTTCTATTTTCCTTTGAAATACACAGACTTCCCTGGGTTGACAATTAATATTGAACACTATGCTTGTTAAGAAATTAATGAATATATAAGGTTCCCAACATTTTGGCATTGTTGTTGGGAAATGTAATTGATAGACATAGTTAGTATTTGAATTGGTTCAATTTATTTAGAAATTATGATTCTCAGGTGCAGGAGTGATAAGACGTAGTGAAGAGCTACGTATCCTTCAATATATCGAGTGGGTTTTACCATAGGATCAGGTATGATTAATAATCTTGCATGATTCATAAGTTTGCATTAATACGAGAAGAACTCAATGGGAAATTCCCAAAACCCCCCAAAATACTAACTTGGAAGGTGGAAGAGGTCGTGGTTGTATCCCAGGATTAGGGAGAAAGACATTCATTGATGAATTAATTGTCAGGGTTGATTCTTCTATTGGAGCTTGATATCAAGGACCATCATCTATGAGAAGAATCCCCATTTATCCTAGGCTAAAGGAATCAGTGTCAACTACAGAGAGATCAGTAGGAGTTGTGACACCATTTGGTCTCCCTATGGAGGGAACTCCAGGAGATAGCGATAGTTCTATGGGAGTAGGTGGACCAGAAGAGGTCTATTGAATCAGCGGTGAGGAAGTTACCAAAGAAGAGTGGTTGCATATTTCATAGAATTTTGAATACCATAAGGAGCGAGAAAGTCAAAACGAAGAGATAATCATGAACAATGAGCGTCACCATGACGATCATGAAGAAGAAGTAGGGGATGATAATAACAATAGTGGTGACCTTAAACCTGAGGAGATAATTCCTACACTTCAGTTCCCTATTCGAAAAACATATAAATAGGCCCCTATGAAAAATATTTCACCTTCAGTGTTACCTCAATTTCATGGGAAGTCTAGAGAGGATCCAGATGAATTCCTCTTTTAGTTCGACATTCTCTGTCGAGGTTATGACTATATCTCTAGTGAGAAGAAACTGAAATTATTTGCTACAACCTTTAAAGATAATGCCTTACGCTGGTTTATGAGTTTGGGTGGTGAGACAGTTACATCATGCGAGTAGATGAAACAAGTATTTCTTGCGAAATACCAAGAATATTGCAGAATGAAGGATAAGAGAGAAGAATTATTTAAGATGGTGTAGAGAGACGATGAAAGTTTGGAGGATTTTGTGGAAAGGATTCTGTATAATGTGCAGAGATTAGGCTATACCACTATTGGAAGGGATGTTCTCGAGATCATTTTGTTGCGTGGAATAAGGGAAGACTTCCTTGACATGCTTAATCTTTTAGGGAAGGGATACATATCCAAAGAACCTTTTGATCATATTGTGGAATTATGTTGATGATACTCTATAGGGTATTCCACGACCAATACAAGGGACTAAGACGTATTCTCACAAGCATAGAAGTCAACTAGTGGAGGAGCTACTTAGAAAGAGATATGCAATATTCTTGAGAATTATAAGACTAACATGATGAGTTCCATTTCTTTGCAGCTAGATGTCATGAGAGAAAAACTAAAATTCCATTGTATCCTCTAGCCAGACCGAGCTTAGACATTGAAATTCCACTGTGTATTGATTTGGAGGAGGAGGAAGATATTCATCCTTTATTAACAATTGGGAGAGACTTAACTTTAAAGATAGAAACTCAAGATGACACCATCTATAATTTTATTAACGAACCTACATTTGTCACTCGACAAGCATATCTGATCCTGAACAATGCCTTAAAATAACAAGAACAAGAAGAACTTATAGAAGAAACCTTAGTCAGTAACACTGAAATAATCTTGGTAATTGATAACTGAAAGACTGTTCCAGTAGAAATCAAACTAGGGAAAACATTGAAAATTAATCTGAATCTCAAACCCAATGAGTTGGAACATATTGTTACGTTGCTAAAATGACATAAGGCAGCCTTTTCTTGGGAGTATACAGACATGAGGGGTATTCCCTCAGGACTGTGTACTCACCATATTTACATCAAGAATGATTCAAAGCCCGTACGCCAACCTCAACACAGAATGAACTCGAATTTAAGAGACAATTTGAAGGAAGAAATCTAGAAACTTTTAGAGCCAGATTTTATTTATCGTATTTCAGATAGTGAGTGGGTTTCCCCACTATGATTATACCCAAAAAAATGGGAATTGGAGAATCTGTGTAGATTACAGAGAACTGAATAAATCAACACAGAAAGACCACTTCCCTTTGCCTTTTATTGATCAAGTTTTAGACACATTGTCTGGAAAAAGGTTCTTTTATTTCCTGGATGGTTTTAGTGGATATAACCAGATCCATATTTCCCTTGAAGACCAAGACAAAAACACCTTCACTTGTCCTTTAGAAACTTTTGCATATAGGGTGCTTCCTTTTGGGTTGTGTAATGCACCAACTACATTTGAACGAGTTGTAATCGAGATTTTCTCTAAGATGGTAAATTATTGCATTGAATTTTTTATGGATGATTTCACTCCCTATGGTAATAGTTTTGATGAAGCCCTAAAGAATTTGGAAAAAGTTCTAGAACACTGTGAACAAACCCACCTATCCCTGAGCACTGAAAAGTGTCATATGATGATGAGTGAAGGTATAGTTCTTGGGAATTTTATCTATGTTGCAGGAATCTAGGTAAATCTGGCTAAGATAAAGGTAATTGCAAATATTCCTACCCCTGGGTCACAGAAAGAGGTACGGATTTTTATTTTTCATGCTGGATATTATAGGCGATTTATAGAAAAATTTTCCAAATTGGCATCCCCTTTATTTACTCTACTGATGAAAGATGCACATTTTGTTTGGACAGATGCATGCCAGGTAGCATTTTCAGAACTGAGGAAACTGATATCTAAAGCACCAATCTTGAGAGGGCCTTATTGTCCCCTTCCTTTTCATATCTCTTCTGATGCTTCAGATACAACCATTGGAGCACTTTTAGGATATCAGGAAGGTCACAGCCCGCACACTATTTGTTATGTTAGTAAGAGTCCGGATCCTGCTGAAATGAACTATACAGTAACAGAAAAAGAGTTCCTTTCCATTGTTTATGCCATTAATAAATTTAAGCATTATATTACTAGATATTCTTCTTTTGTACATACTGGCCACTCAACTATTAGATATTTAATGAATAAACGTATTACTAATGCTAGAGTGATTAGGTGGTTGTTGTTACTTCAGGAATTCGATATAACCACTGTTGACAGACTAAGAAAGGAGAATGTGGTTTCATATTTCCTTTCTCGACTAACTAATAATGATGATGATTCACCAGTCGAAGATTCCTTTCTCGATGAACACTTGTTCGTAATCTCAACTTATTCCCCATGGTACACTAACATTGCTAATTACTTGGTTGTAGGCAGACTTCCAACGCACTTATCCAAATGAGAGAAGAGAAAGATCATATAGTAGAGTGCGAGATACTGCTGGATTAGAGGCCACCTCTTCTACATATGACCTACTTTGGAAAGAAGGTGTTGTGTAAGGGAGAATGAAATCCACAACATTTTGAAGGCCTGCCATGTTGATCCCTATGGGGGCCATTTTGCTGATAAAAGAACCAACCATAAAGCATTAAGGATGGGGTATTTTTGGCCAACTAAGTTTCAGGATGTGAGGGCGTATGTTCAAGCCTATGATAGCTTCTAGAGAATGGGCCAACCAAAAATATTAGATGAAATTCTACTTCCTCCATAGTTAGTGGTTGAACCCTTTGATAGATGGGCTCTAGAATTTGTAGGGCCTATCAACCCTCCATTAAGATAGAAGGTTTTCATTTTGGTTTGCATTGATTATATGACTAAGTGGGTGGAAGTTATGTCTTTGGTAAAATCCAATGATCAAGTTGTAATAGACTTTTTATATATAGATATATTCACCTGTGTTGGAGTACCCAGAGAAATTGTAACAAATGGGGGACCAAAGTTTGTGTCTCATAAAATGGAGGCCTTGTTTCATAAGTATTATATTCAGCATCGAGTAACCTCTCAATACCATCCACAATCCAATGGCCAGGTGGAAAGCAAAAAAAAGGTAATCGAGTCAATCCTTACAAAAAAAATGAAGAGGCATCATAGGGATTGGGATCAAAGGCTTCCAGAATCATTATGGGCTTGTTGTACTACATGGCGCAACACTACAGGATTCTCCCCATATGAAATGGTGTATGAAAAAAGTGTTGTTTTCCCTATTGAGTTCGAAATCAAAACATTGAGAACATCCACAGAGGAAAACCTGGACTTAACAGAGGCTCAAAAGAATCGACTGAATCAACTAAATGAACTAGATGAGAAGCGCACCGATGTTGTACATCATACAACATTAATTCAACAATAGTGCTCCAAATGGCATGACAGATTTATAAAGAAGAAGGTATTTTGCAAAGGAATTTGGGATTTGTTGTATGATTCATAGTTCAAAAGGGATTTTAAAGGCAAGCTACGCACAAGATGGTTGGGACCCTACAGAATAGATAAGGTATTTGACAATGGGACCATCAAGTTTGACCACTATTGATTAAAATCAGACACCTCTTTTTGCAAATGGTCATCGACTATGGATTTATCATAAAACTATCTCGAAGGATGCGTTTATATCTTAGGTTGCAGCTATTCCGGACTGTCAATTGGTATAGAAGCATGGTTTTCCCCCCGTTTCTGAATTTTTTTAATCTACTACAAGTTTAACATAGAAATTGTATATAAATAACACTAATACATAATATGAAAATTGTGACATTTTTTTGTTTCTATTTCCACATTTTGTCATCTCAATTGTGACAATAATAGTCGCGATGTTTCGTGGCACTTATTTCGTGGATATAACGACAAAATTTATAAGCCGTTGATATAGAGATGAAAACTGGCCGCCATGTGTCTTCTATATGGTGGCCTTGAAATTGATTTTTTAAAATAATTTTCTACATTTCCTCTATCTATCGACAAAGTTGTCGTCCCTATAACAATGAAAATATGGCCAAAAACTACTAGGCAAAATTTTGTTTCCACTCAAAATTGTGGAACACTTTCGATGAACGTTTGTCTCTCTATCGACGAATTTTGGAATTTGAACAGAAATTTCTTCCACACATTCATCGCTCTATCGACAAATTTGTCGTCCCTATAACGACAAAAATATGGCCAAAAACTGCTAGGCAAAATTTTGTTTCCATGCAAAACCGTGGAACACTTTCGAGGAACATTTGTGTCTCTATCGACGAATTCTGGAATTTGAACAGAAATTTATTCCACACAAAACCATGGAAAACCAATCTCTTTCGACGAAATTTGTAAGTTGAATGGTAATTTTTCCATGAAACTTCGTCTCTATAGTATGGTATTGCTGGAAAGCCACCCCAGGTTTCAACGGTTTTGCAATACTTGCGACAAAAGTTTGTCGATATTGAGACAAAACCAGGAGGTTTCAAAAAAAAAAAATTAACACTGTGGAGAGGCACCTTGCTTTCCACGGTTTTGGATCTTCAATAAGTTCTTGTGAAAAAATACATACTATATTTTAAAGACAAATAAATGGATAAAATATAACACAAGAAAGGTGATTTATAGAAAAGAGATATATCGGGAAAGTAAGATATGGGAAAAAACATATTGAAGTAAAAGGGAAAAAAATAAATGGGAAGCTCGAGGGGGAGCTCAAAAAGTGTTAATTGACTCTAAAAAATAAGGCATAATGGTTTAAAAAGTTCCCGAAAGTACCCAAAGTGGCCCTAATCACCCTAATTATTGCCTCAAAAATTGTTTTCCTATTAGGATGCGCAAATTCATAATAATTGGCTAAAATACATAATTAGAGGCTAAAGTGGCACCTCTTAAAGTGGATTCTATGACAAGGTAGGAGGGTACATCTATAAAAATACCATCGATAAATACGTTGTAAGCACCACAGGGATCGTATAAACATTAATTAATTGATATTCTAGGAACCACTAAGAACTGATTTCTATGATAAGGTAGGGGGGTGCATCTATAAAAAATACCATCGATAAAAGACGTAGGCACCACTGGGCTCAGATCAACTTATTCTGATACAAAATTAGGTTAATTCCACTGGGGCTTAAAGAGCCCATAAGGGCTTGGAAGGATTCCCACAGAGCTTGGAAGAAGCCTGCAGAGGCCTGTAGATACCCGCAGAAGCTTAAAGAAGCCCACAAGTCAGAAGTAAAGGAAGCCCATGTTTTGAAGATGAAGGGAGCCCGAGATTTGAAGACTGAGGAAGCCCGCATGTGTAAATGAAGCAAGAGAATGTCAAGCCTACAATTTCTGGAAGAGATGAAAATGAAAAACTGATCCTTCTTATGCAACCACCTCAATCATGGCCAAAATCGGTCAAAGTTAGTACCAAATATGCTTGAAAGAAAAAAAAATCCCTTGAGCACATGATAGGAAAGAGACATGTTAATCAACAAAACAATGACAACTTATTTCTATTCTTTTACTATGCATGATCTCATAAAACAAAACATTCATCATAGATCACCTTTTGGCATTGATCAGAAGCAGGTTGCAAAGTTGAGCATGCAATTTGTAGTTTAGAAACCATATCATAATTTCCTTGGAGACACTCCTCATTAAATATCATCACTTGATCTACTACATGTGAATAGATACTAGTGATAATTCATTATACTACAAAAAACATAAGGTGCATTGAATTCGTCTTTATTGAAAAATAAAAAAATAACTCAACCCCTAGGGAAAAAGAGTAGTTGTTCACCTGGAAAACCTATGTAGGATCTTTGTAGTGTCAACTGGTGGTAAGTTGTTTTGATGTTGCTCATTATTGGAAGAGGTGAATATGAAAAGTTGATCCTTCTTATGCAACCACCTCAAGCATGGCCACAATTGGTCAAGTTAGTATCAAATATGACCATAAGATAAAAATAGTCCCCTAAACACATGATGGGAAAGAGATATGTTAGTCAACAAAAAATTGACAACTTATTTATATTCTATTACTAGTAATGATCTCATGTAGCAAAAAATTCATCATAAATTACCTTTTGGCACTAAGAAGCAGGTTGCACAGTTGAGCATGCAATTTGTAGTTTACAAACCACATCATAATTTCCTTGGAGACACTCCTCATGTAATAACATCACTTTATCTGCTATCTTTGAAGATATTTACATATGAGTTTATGGTCTACATATGTGCCATGCAACAACTGAAAGTTTATCATCACAGTAATCATAACGTCTAAAATAGTGCAACCAATAACCAGTGTTAATCATTTAAGGTGCCATTTAGCATATGATTTCCAGATCTGTGTATGTGATACAATAGATATAGAATACTAACTTAATGAAAATTTAGTGCCAAGTTAACCATAATGTTATTATCATTCACTCGATTCTGTATGTAAGCTCTGAAATATAAAATCATCAAGTCCCTTTCCATCATCGAGCTCTCAATAGAAATAATTAGTATTAAGAAAATCCAAAACAATACTTAGTAAAATAATGTCAGAATTATATCAGTGTGCATTCAGAGATGCAAGGTTCCATATCTTAGTAAAAAATCAGACTTACATTTACCTAGAAAACTAATGCGAATAGGGAAGAAGACTAATCAAATCAATAAGATATATTTTACAAAATACACCACCATCTAAATAGTTTGAAATACTAACTTGTTTTCTGTTTTGAGTGTGCAGAGAAGGCAGTTAGGGCATACGAGGTCTGCAATACATATTGCAGACCTGTGTTTGATAAAGGAGAGGGCTCAAATTGTGGGAGCAACAAGTCTGCATTTTTAGGGTTTTACACAGAAATTCTTATTTTAGGGATTTCTTTTTTGATAAAATAAAAGTTACAAAAACACATAAAAATTAAGTCTAAAACCTAAGAGAAACAAAAATAACCTAAGTATAATATTTACAAGTATACAACTCAAAAAATTTAGTTTTGAAAGATAGATGTATAATTAAGGTTTGAAAAATTCAAATTTATTAACCTAGGGTTTCATCATGTCGAAATTATAGGAAGAAGGGCCGAAAAAATCCTAATTTCTTCTACGTGGTTTTTCTTCTATTTTTCTACGTTACTAAGAAGCATTTTTGTTTTATGTAGAAGTTTTTCTCCTAGTTTGGATGATAGTCTAAAAGTAGTTATTTACTATTGGTTGTATCTCTTGTATCTTAATAGAATGAAATAGAATTTAAGGATAAAGACAAACACATTAAGGATAAAGAACATGTCAAAATTCTTACCTTATCATTGTCCTTTCGCCAGATTCATTCGTCCATACAACTTGATAAGAGTTGTTCACGAGATGCATTTCCATCACCAAGAACTGCATAAATCATGAAAGACAGAATTTTTATACGAGTAACTAATATATAAGAAAATAAACAGTCATTTAAATCCTACTACAAATTCTTGTAGAAATCAATGAACCGTGAAATGTTAAATTTATTAACAATTTTTTAAGAAATACACATGCATTTAAAAAATTACAACCATCTATAATACATAGTAATAAAAGAGTATTTATACCTTATTGAGCTCCTCTCTGTTTCAAGAACAGTTTTATATTCTCTACTGAACAGGGCTAACCATGTGAAGGTGGAAGCTCATATGCCCCCTCCCCCACCTCACATCTCTCTCAATCCCCCATACCCAATAAACGATGTTGTTTACATAGAAAACATATAAACATTCATGCATAACTAGGCTAGTCATCAAAACATAAAAAAATAAAAACATTGAAGCATAATGAGGTAATTCATATAAAGAATGTTTTATACTAACAACATCGATATACATCCAAATACAAGTCATGAATTTATACATCTACTTTTCCTTTGATTTCTATTTTTTTGCATTGTAATAATTGACGATAATTGGGATATTATCATCATCATTTGGTGGAATATCTACAAATCCATGTCCTTCTAGTGTTTTTGTTTCCATGCCGTCATGTATCATACTTATTGTACGTCATTGAGTAGGGCGTGGAGGCAGTTCTGAAGGGGTGTGAACTGCAACAACGAAAATGGGCATATTGATATGTTGAAATATTATTGAAATTAATAGTTCATCATTTTGATTAAAATTACAATATTTCTCTTTACCTGTCTATGTAGCTATGACAATTGGTGTGTTAATTGTTTCTCTACTTGCTAATTACTCTTGCGGTTCACCCTCCCGAGATTCACGGTCTTCTATTGAAAGAAGAAAATTTATAAGTATACGTAAGGAAATAAATATCTATAATCACAGTGGATATTTCTATTTCCAAAGCACACATACCAGAATTCCCACTCTGCTCCCCACTATCATGGGACATGCATACCCCAACAACAGCTGGTACGCGTTGAGTACCGCTAGATTCACTGCTGTGGTTGCACTGTTGCTTAAAAGAAAACATAAATATTTAGTTATGGGTGATATAATCAAAACTGAATAGCATTTAATAGTATACTGCAATGATGTCCTTATTCATTTTATTAACTCCATCTGCGTCATTAGGGAGATTGGAGTCTACCCCAAGCTTTTTCGATATTCAATGACACTTTTAAAACCATACTTGAAACCAAGATTTAGGTCTTCCTCGGTGGCAACATCTTGGAACGTATTTCCCTGCAATGCATAACACATATAAAATTTCCAGTATCAAAAACAAATATTTGTTCGCTACTTTAAAATAAATATTCCCCACAGTTAATCATTTAATTCTTACGATTCAGGCTCTTACTTTTGTATAGCCACCCTGGCCCAGTCTATGTTTCCCGTGCTTTTCCACTCTAGCCTTGGTTTCTTTGGAGGTGTCTGGTAGCCTATATATGAAAAGTTTGAAAAACATTAGATATTAGAATTCTTGCTTAAAACAAAAAAGAAAGAAAAAAAATGAGCATATTTCACTAAAAAGATGATGTGTTGTACCTTGATTTTCCAGGCCATGGTTGTTGTCCTTGTATTTTTAGCAATTTATCCTTTGCGTCCTCTATGAGTGCCTTCCACTCTTTCTTTGGGACCATGGGAGGGCACTCATGCTTGAGGTGAAGTTGAAATTTATCCCTATATTGGGCCCTGGTATATTTTAAATTATCACCGGCTAAATTTGCAACCACTTTCTTGTTGAATATATTGCCAAACAAGTTTACCATGTAGTCTATCAATACATCTCTCTTTGTGCTATCTTGTCTATTCCACCATGTGCAAATGGTGGGGCCAAACAGATCCAATGCTTTGTCATTCAAATTTCTGTAGAAAACATTGTTTCCTGCAAAAACGTGTAATCCATTAATTTATAATAATTTCATCATATGTCCATTTCAATTTCATGATTAAAATGAATAAATTAATTAATAAATGCCTGCAATCTTTTGAATCTTGATAGGAACACAAGCTTCATCCACTAGAAAGGTGAGATCTAGTGATCTGGTGCTTTCAACTCGTGCTACTCCAAGAAAAGTTTCTTGGTCATCTACAATAGGTTCATCTCCGGAGTCATGTGGAGTCCTAGGCTTCGTCTCATCATGCTCCAGCATGTCATGCTGATCAAAATCGGTGCCCTCATCAATGGATTTGAGGCCATCCGAAGGAGTGTAAAAAACCCTCATTGGTACATTGCTTTGTCGGCGTTGTTGTTGCATTGGAGCATCACTCCTACCTATACTTGTCTTGACAGTTTCTCTAGTCATGGGTTGTAAAATATCCTACAAATGAAAAACTTTACTTTATCAGATCTATTGGAAAAATAGAAAACATAATATCAGATATGAAATCATGTCATAGCTTAAAAAAAAAATGTGAAGATGCCACTTACCCCATAAGATTTTATTTGTTCTTTCATCTCTTCAATCCTTGCCCCGATCTCCCATGTCATGGGCCTTATGCAATCTAAGGAAGTCATTTCTATTTTTTCCTTTTTCAAGGCCTTCTTTATAGTATCTATAGGGTCTATGGAATAGTAAATTTCATCCTCAAGCTCCTCATCACCTAGATCAAGTGTACTGGACTAGATTCATCAAATAATAAAATTAAGAAAAATAATTTTAACATCATTCAAACATTGTTATTGTAATGAAATTTAGTTACTATTAAGAACTAACACTTACCTGATGCGGTGTTGTGGCCGGTGACTTCCCATGGTCACCCCGTACTGATCTACTTCTAGTGGGTGATTTTCCACGGTCACCCTGGATCGTGGAAGCAGCGGGTGCCTTTCCACGGTCCCCACCCTGACATGATAAATCAATCAATAATTCAACATAAGCACAGAAAAATGTGAATGTCAACAATGGAAATCGAATGCTAACAAAAAAAAATTGAAACATTTAGTTATTATATTTAATACTTACCTGATAGGGCACAGAGTGTGACCTTCCATAGTCACCCTGAACCATGGAAGAAGTAGGTTCCTTTCCACTGGCGCCACCTTGACATAATAAATCAATAAATAAACGTTATGAAAATAATTGTAACATAATAAAAAATGAGATATTGTAATAATATTTATTTTTACCTCAGAAGTAGAGGACACGCGTTCTATTCCATGACGAACATGGGCTAACCCCTGCCATAGTGTAATAAGCATTTGTCACATGGAAATATTTTGGGGCTGGAGTTTCTAGTTATTTTAGTCATATTTAGTTACTATATTTAGTTGAGTCAATAATTGTAACATCAACAAAAATGAGATATTACAATAATATTTACTTTTACCTCCGATGGAGAAGATACATGTTCTTCTCCATGGCGATGAGCAGACCCCTGCCACAGTGTAATAAGCATGTTAACATATGGAAATATCCACAATAAGCATGAAAAAAGTGAATGGTAATAGTGGAAATTGAATGTTAATAGAAAAAATATCAACATTTAGTTATTATATTTAACACTTACCTGATGGGGCATAGAGTGTGACCTTCCATGGTCACCCTGGACTATGGAAGTAAAGGACATGCGTTTTGTTTCATGATGACCATGGGAAAACCCCTGTCACAATGTAATAAGCATGTTGTCACATCGAAATCTTCTGGGGTTGGAGTTTCTAGTTATTGTAGTCATATTTAGTTACTATATTTAGTTGAGTCAATAATTGTAACATAAATAAAAATGAGATACTGCAATAATATTTACTTTTACCTTGGAAGGAGGAGATACATGTTCTGCTCCATGGGGATGAGCAGACCCCTAACACAATTTAATAAGCATGTTATCATATGGAAATATTCACAATAAGCATGACAAAAGCGAATGGTAATAGTGAAAATCGAATGTTAACTGAAAAAATCGAAACATTTTGTTATTAACGTCATATTTATTTACTATATTTAACATTTACCTCACGAGGCATAGATTGTGACCTTCCACGGTCACCCTAAAGCGTGGAAGCAACATGTGGCTTTCCACTACTGCACCCTTGACAGAATAAATCAATCAATAAAAATTGAGTCAATAATTGTAACATAAAAAAATGAGATAAGCATAACAGTGTAATAAGCATGTTATCACATGGAAATATTCATAATATGCACGAAAAAAGCGAATGTCAACGGTGGAAATCGAATGTTAAGAAAAAAATCGAAACATTGATTTATTGTAGTCATGTTTAGTTACTATATTTAGCATTTACCTGATGAGGCATAGCGTGTGACCTTCCATAATTACCTTGTACCATGGAAGCCACATCTATTCGATTTAAGTTGTAATCTATCAACAACTCTTCACCTGGAAGTATTGTTTTTGTTGCACATACAAATCTACGATGTTCGTCGTGTCCCTCAAATTCACAATTTGGTTTCTTAGTTGTTGTCACTGGCTATGTACTATTTATAAAGCCAGCAATGTTTCTGGACGGTTTTGGTCTCCCATCAATAGACATAGTCACCCCTTTGTTTTTATTGTGTTCTGCTAGTTGTATATAATTTGCGGAAACTCTGTATCTCCTCATACTTCGAGTATATTGGACCAAGATCAACTAGTTATTGTATCTATATAATGGTCCGACATACTCCATCAATACAGTTACAATGCCATATTCGACCTTTATGCCATCCATGGAAAATAGCCCTAATCCATGTAAGGATGAAGGAGCAATGCGATACATCCTCCCATTGATGAAGAAATATGCGTCCACTTGAGGTAGCTTATTAGGTACCCATCATTGCACTAGATGTCTATAACTCAAGAGAAACTCAATGTCACCTATGCTCCCAGCATCATAATTACATGACCCTCCATTGGAAATAAAATATTGCATGAGTCTATGAAATCTTTTCCTTACCTTTTCAGATCTAGTTGACATAGAACCGGTAGATCTAGTACAACACGTATCACTTTCAAACTCTCCTAGTATATCTTCACCATCACTCAAGGAATATAGATCCAATAGATACCTATTTGGTGGTACCTACACTCGATAAAACAAGAATATAAGCTACCAAGCGGATATAGTTTAACGTGCAAATATATTTACTTGTAATGTTTTAATATCAACAGTTTTTTCTTCCCAAAAACTTTACCAAAAGTTATTTTTCTCTCAAAGGTGTAATTTATTTTAGAGTTATTTATATTTGAATTATTTTTAAGTATAAGACATGATTTCATTTGGTTTGGAATTTGTTCACAACACGGATATAGAAGTGTGTTTCTTGGGCCACTTGACTAGTTAATGCATGCAAAGAGGTATGGGGTTCCCCCTCATATAGATCATGTTGGGGATTCAATTTGGAACGGGTGGTGGTCATATTCATTCATTCATGGATTTCCCACCGAAACTTGGCACCATTAGTCTAACACTCCCTCTTCCACAATGGTTTGATATGCAAGTTTCCTCATGCAAGGTACTCCTTCTCTAACTATGTGCTTGATTTGTTTTAAATAGGATAACATTGTGAAATGTCACCAAATTTAGACCAATTATAGGTAGTTTTGAGTGGTTTTTCACATGGATGCAGATAGGATGACATTGGATCTAGAATCATCTTATCACAACTTTGAATTGTCTTACACTACACAAGACCATTTTCTTACCATTTCTACAGTGTTCTGCAACAAGGAAATCCCGAATTTGTTTGGTCGTGATGGTATGGTTCAGGCCTGTTCTCTATCAAATGGGCGATGGATGGGTTCAAGGCTGGAATTTGACTGGAAAAATTCCCGTCATGGATCATTTTGCACCTCAAATACGACCTATATTTCCCTCAGAAAATACAAAGTAAACAGTCAAAACCATAGTAGCAATATTCGAGTATGGATTTGAATATGATTCGGATACGATACGGAAAAAATACATAACAAAAAAATCAAGTACAACTAAAATATGGGAATATGCATCTTATAAATACAAAAACATGCAATTTTATTTTTAAAAATTAATATTATACGATCATCATTCCAAATTGTAACATGTCATTCATTATTCATTAGGAACTAACATTCCAAAGTGTAGCATGTCATTCATTATTCATGAGGAACTAACACAAGTAGTAACTAAGTATTGATTTCTTGTGACAATGGATGAGACCTACAATTGTCCTTTCTCTATAGTTTCAACCTCAAAGCCAAGGGAAACAGCAGGAAAAGGTATAATATATGGAAAAGAATCTCCAGTTTCGATCCGAGATAATTAAGAGCACATTGGACCCCATAAAAAGGCTACGTTATTTAAATCCTTATCACTTCAATGGGAGAGTTGCACTAATGATGACCCAGCAATATCTAAGGCTTTAGAAATGGCTAAGTTACATATTGAGGTTGAGATGATGATGGGTAACCTCTCATCTCCATCCTCTTGGGAATCATTGTTGGCAATATGGAAGATGAATGTGTTGGCATTGATGTCAATATATGAATGGAGAATTGGTGACATTTGGTGAACTGATGATTGTGGACAGACATATCCTAGAGATGTTTATTAATGACAAAAGAACTGTTGATGGGCATAGGCATGTATGATAAAGTTGGGAAAAGACTAAGTGGTGAAAAATTGTCCTAAAGCAGTAGTCTTATGAAAATTCCCACCATGTTTCATAACAAGGAGAAAATTCCCTCCATGTCTTGTCATCCCATAGTTGGTTGAATTTTCTATCTGACCATGGCACCATTTCTTAGAACAACTCTTTGAGGAAGAAGATACAGGCCTCCCAAAAGAAGTTCTTTTTGGTGAAATTAAACAAGTTGCTCTAGGAGAATGCTCACCATAATTTGTGGGTTGAAAGAAATACCCACACCATATGGGAATCTTGTAGGTGGTTGTGTTTTCTACCTGACCATGTTCTTAGTTTGACCTGAAAATACCTGAGGCTGCCAAAATAGGGTCTTAAGCAACTTTTACATCATACTTTAGTAAAATTCCCACTGAGGAGAGAGAAAGTAGTTCCATAAGATTCATCTGGTCTTAATGGATTCATCTGGTTTTCCTCCATCCATTGGATATCTTACACTCCAAGTTTGATGAAAATTTGAAATCACCTTTGAGACCTAGGGTTTAAAGAAATTGACTAAGTGTCAAATCACAAGGTTGAAGAGGCATTTGGAAATGCCCGACAAAGCCTATTTGAGTGATGATAAATTCATCAGAAGGTAGGCATATTCTTTAATGAACTGGCTATCCATCCATGTTATTATTTTTTCTTATGGTGACCACATGAGAAAAATATCTGTCTGCCAAAAGAGGTAAAAACATTAGCTTGCGTATCCAAAAATATGAAAAATTGACTGAGTGTTGAAAACAGGAGTTTGAGATCCCACTTGGAAATGCATGCCAGAGTCATCTCTTTAACTAATAAATTCATCAGATGTTATGGGTCCATTCTTTGATGATTTGGGCATCCACTCATGATCTCAGTTTCCCTTTGGGTGTTCACATGTGTGAGATATGAGTCTACCAAAATGCCTCTTGGCACAGTAATGACTAGGTTCTCACAAAATTGTCTAAGTGTTGAATTGAGTAGTTTGAAATACCATTTTAAAGAGATTGCCAAAGACTATGTGTTTATCAGTAAGGTTTTAAGGTGACATGATCATTGTTCCTAGTTGAGGTGGATACCTATCCATACCCTCAGTTTGTTTAAACATGGTCAAGATGTGAAAAATATAAGTATGCCAAAAGTTAGAAAAGTATGCCTATACAGTCTTGGTGAAATAAAAGAGTAAGCTACAAGAAATTAATAAACATAAATTTATAAAGGGAATTTTGCATGTGTTGAGAAGGATTTAAGGATAGTATTTTGGAAGATATGATGTGATTGAAATTACACAACATATATTTAAGGAAGAAATGCTCGCAGAGGGTTTAATGAAGACACACGTAGGCTACAATATTATTGATAACCTTCAGACTCTTTGACATATGCCAAACAAAGGTGACCACAGTAACTACCATGGTATATGACAAATAGGGGCAAAAAGATATAAGTGTCGTTGAAAAATAATACTTGTATCAAATGTGTCTTTAAATAATAAAGAGGTATGAGGGTCAATTTATTGGAGTCAATTCAAATTATAGCCCATGAGTCCCAGGGAACTATACATTGTTCCAAAATCCAAACCGGTAAATGGGAAAAGCTTGCAAAGTGTGTTGTAATTCAGGTAAAAGTGAGCATAAAAATAAAATAAAATACTTCTTTAAAGGAGAAAGAGGTCTTAGGTTGAATGTACCCAGTCATTATAATTGCAGATCTTATGGCACTATATAAAATGTTTTAGACCCATAATAGAAAAAAATCACAAAAGCTTGAAAAGTGTGCCATAATCCATGTAAAACTGACCATCAAAGCAAAATTAAATGTGTCTTTAAAGGAGAAAGAGATATCATGTTCAAGTTTCGACAGAATTAGTTCAAATTATAGCTCATAGAGGACTCTGTTCTAGAACATTAAATAGAATAAGATTTACACAAGCTTGCACTCTATAGAATGTTTCAGACATATAATAGAATAAAATAACAAAAGCTTGTAATTTGTGCCATAATTGAGGTAAAACTAATTATTAAATGAAATTAAATGCTTAGAAGAAACATGTTTCAGGTTCAAAGTTTTGACAGAATCAGTTGAACCAATTCAGATTATAGCTCCTACAGGAATCTGCACACTGTTCCAGACCATTAAATAGAATAAAATTACAAAAGCTTGCAAATTGTGCCATAATTCATAAAATTTTACAAGAGCACAACACACTTGCAGTGCTCAACCCATATGTGTTTTCCCCGAATTTAAGGAGGAGCTTTAGACGCTCCAATAATAGAAAACCCTTACTATATCCACCGATAATAGAAGCAATGGTAGCAAAACAAAAAAATTATAATTTAATTATGACTGTACTGAATCCGTATTGGTTCATAAATTTGACGTATTTTTCCCAAATTCCTATGGTTCTAGGGTTAATGGGCTTATAGAATTCATTGAGCCCCTTGTTATCCTCTGAAGTGTGGCCAGATTGCCTCCCCTGGGAATGTCAGTATCCTCTAGACTACAGCTGGATTGTTTTGTTATCCTTTGGACTGTAGCTGGATTTCCTCCATTGGGAACGTTGGTATCCTCTAGACTGGTATCCCCTGCTCCTCGATTTACCACTGATATTCTCATCAAATTACTAATTCTATGGATGCTGCTAATGAACTAGTGTGCGGGAGTGAACTTGTTCGTCATTGTTTTGCTAATGAGCTAGTGCATGAGTGTTTTTGAATTATACATTTTTTGTTTGTTTATTTGCATATTTTATATTTTGTGTTTTGTTTTGTTTTTTTATTTTTTTATTTATCTTTTGTTTAGTTTATTTTGGGTTTTTTTTATTTGCATATTTTATATTTTGTTGCATTTTAAATTAATTATAGTTAAACAACTCTATGTTTTTAATTAAGTGTAGTTTAATTTAATTTAATTTAATTTAACTGGGATTTTGTCATAATTTGTATTGGTTGCATTGCTTATAGTGAGATCCTATACATAAGTCCCTTCAAGGATGAACACGATGATGATGACAATGATCATGATGATGATGAAGATGGAGAAGACGATGGTGATGATGACAACAATGACGATGATCATCATCATCATCCTTGTCATCGTCATCACCATCATCTTCATCGTCTTCATCAATATCATCATCATCATCTTCATAATCATCATCGTCTTCATCA
>LPNX010631579.1:602428-609278 GCA_001517045.1 Pseudotsuga menziesii
AAATGAGCCACCAAAAGCATCCTGAGATGTCGTTTTCACTGCCCACAAGTTCACAACCAGAAATGTCATGCTGTCATCCAGAATGAGCATGCACATTTTCTCCATGATGTTTTTTTAAATATATGTAAACCGTGGCAGAAGTACCACGCTCTAATTGTTAATGTTTGATTATGACTGTAAACAGCTTCAGATCATATTTAGAGGATTAGCGTTAGGGTCTGAAACATTATAAAAAGGATCCCTACCAGGGATCAAATTTGAAGGGTATGGTCCCATTTCACTTTGAAAGGCTACAATATAGTGAGCCCTTCAATGCTGGTGTGCAAAAATAACTTATTCTTTTCATTTGAAAATGTAATAGTAAATCCATCGTTCATTATTGTTTTACTAATTCCCTAATAATATGATAATTTGCATTGTTGTGCTTTATAAATTTGGTTCTGCCTTCCTATTGAGCCTCTTAAAATCTTCATTTGAAGGCATATGTTCCTCTTCATTTAGTGTGACTTGTTCATCTTTCACACCAATATTCTTGGTTGCACTGATCCAAGTTGAATAAAGGTGAACATATAGTAAACCATACTCTATCACTCTCTTAGGAGGTAAATCCAATAGCTGTAGAAATCTATAAAAAAATTGTTGCTCATGGTATACTTCCTTTTGAAGCTTACGTTTCAGTGAATTAGCCACCAATTAGCTTACTGCCTATTGAGTTACAAGTGGTTTCCATTTTCATACATTGAGTTTCCCTCATCTTTATCATGATAATGGGGCTTGTGGTTGTTGTTGATATGTATATATTCAATTAGCATTACTCATTGTATATCACATGGATGTAAGGATGCAAAATAGAACTTGGGGATGCATAACAACAACCCTCATTGTCATAGATAAATTCATAAAAGCCAAAATCCAAAGAAAATATTCCAGGGTTACACATTACAATTTACAATTCTAATAAGGAAAAGAATATCACTTACTTGAATCGACTGTAGTTGTGGAAGAAAGATAGCTAAGACACCAGCCCATGAACAAGAATGAACCATCGCTCCAGCAACAACCATACCTGCAAATGTCCAAGTTATACCAAACCCTAAAATATCCAAGGTAAAAAAATCTTGAAGGAAAAATACAACAATAGAGTTTAACTCGAGTTTCCATGCTGAAATTACCAAGGTTGCCATGAAAAAAACAATAAGACCACCCAACTATCCAACATCCATTCTTCCATGACGAAAATTTTCAGAAAAGTGGTCAAAATTGGTCCCAACAGCCTTAAGAGAATTGGTCCCAACAACCTTAGTAAAAAATGGTCCCAGCACCTTAAGAGAATGCCCGCCACAATTCATGGTTTGAGAAGAATTCCAACACCATGGTACCATCCTATAGCTAGTTGGTTTGGATACCTATTCATGATTTGTTTTTTCTTTAATCTTTCTCGAGGAGAAAGATACAGGCCTGCCAAAACATGGTTTTTCACTAGTGGATGCAAAAATGGCTAAGTAGCCTCAGAAAGATGCTCGCCCTAAATTATGGGTTAGAGTAAATTCCCACAGCACATGGGGATCTGATAGATTGGTCTTTGTAATACCTAACCATGTCTTCAGAATGTCTTGGAAGTAGATGAAGAAAACGTTATGGACCTACCAAAAGGGTGTTTTAGGCATATTAGACAGAAATGAGAAATTTGTCTAAGTATGGAATTGATGTTAAATCTTCTCAAGTGGCCTTAAGGAAATGCCCGCCATGCCTCAGAGGATGATGTGAAAAATGTATTGAGAATGTGAGTCTCGAGAGTGTTGTATGGAGCATACAACCATGTCACTTGCCTCACCAAACTACAGCATATATTTAAGGAAGAATTGGTCCCAACAGCCTTGAGAGAATGCCCGCCACAATTCATGGTTTGAGAAGAATGCTCGCACCATGGTTTCATCCTATATCTAGTTGGTTTGGATACCTATTCATGATTTTAGTTTTCTTTAATCTATTTTGAAGAGAAAGATACAGGGCTGCCAAAACAAGGTTTTTCACCAGTGGATGCAAAAATGGCTAAGTAGCTTCAGAAAGATGCCCACATCACATGGGGGTCTTGTAGATTGGTATTCGTCCTACCTGAACATGTCTTCATATTTTCTTTGAAGAGGATGAAGAAAAATTTATGGACCTTCCAAAAGAGTTTTTGTCAAAGTATGGAACTGATGTTAAATCTACCCAAGTGGCCTTAAGAAAATGCCCGCCATGCCTCATAGGATGATGTGAAAAATGGATTGAGAATGTGAGTCTCTAGTGTGTTGTATGGAGCATACAACCATGTCACTTGCCTCACCAAACTACAACATATATTTAAGAAAGAATTGTTCCCAGCAGCCTTAGTCAAAATTGGTCCCAGCAGCCTTAAGGGAATGCCTGCCACAATTCATGGTTTGAGAATAATTCCCGCACCATGGTACCATCCTATAGCTCGTTGGTTTGGATAGATATCCATGATTTGATTTGTCTTTAATATTTCT
This sequence comes from Pseudotsuga menziesii, assembly GCA_001517045.1. NCBI lineage: Eukaryota > Viridiplantae > Streptophyta > Pinopsida > Pinales > Pinaceae > Pseudotsuga > Pseudotsuga menziesii. The sequence goes on from LPNX010631579.1 coordinate 604,942, forward strand.
TGAGGAGAAAGATACAGGCCTGCCAAAACCAGTTTTTTCACTAGTGGATGCAAAAATGGCTAAGTAGCTTTAGAAGGATGCCCGCCCTAAATTATGGGTTAGAGTAAATGCCCACAACACATGGGGTTCTTGTAGAATGGTATTCGGCCTACCTGAACATGTCTTCATATTGTATTGGAGGTGGATGAAGAAAATGTTATGGACCTACCAAAAGGGTGGTTTAGACAGAGTAGACAAAATTGAGAAATTTGTCTAAGTATTGAATTGATGTTAAATCTTCCCAAGTGGCCTTAAGGAAATGCCCGCCATGCCTCATAGGATGAAGTGAAAAATGTATTGAGAATGTGAGTCTATAGAGTGTTGTATGGAGCATACAACCATGTCACTTGCCTCACCAAAATACAACATATATTTAAGGAAGAATTGGTCCCAGCAGCCTTGAGAGAATGCCCGCCACAATTCATGGTTTGAGAAGAATGCCCGCAGCATGGTATCATCCTATAGCTAGTTGGTTTGGATACCTATTCATGATTTGATTTTTCTTTAATCTGTTTTGAGGAGAAAGATACAAGCCTGCCAAAACCGGATTTTTCACCAATGGATGCAAAAATGGCTAAGTAGCCTCAGAAAGATGCCCGCCATAAATTATGGGTTAAAGTAAATGCCCGCATCACATGGGGGTAATGTAGATTGGTATTTGGACTACCTGGCCATGTATTTAGATTGTCTTGGAGGAGGATGAAGAAAAATTTATGGACATGCCAAAAGGGTTTTTTAGGCAGATTAGACCAAATTGAGAAATTTGTCAAAGTATGGAATTGATGTTAAATCTTCCCAAGTGGCCTTAAGGAAATGCCTACCATGCCTCATAGGATGATGTGAAAAATGTATTGAGAATGTGAGTCTCTAGAGTGTTGTATGGAGAATACAACCATTTCACTTGCCTCACCAGAGAGTATCTAAGGAGGAAGATGCCAACCTGCCAAAAGTGCCTCCCAGGCATATTTCCACTATTCCAGTACTGGCAAAACTGCCTAAGTGGTTTCATGGAAATGCCCGCTAGATATTGTCCTGATGATGATAAATTTATCTGAGGGTATGGGGTTTTTCGGTGATGAACTGGCTATCTTTCAATGTTCTTATTTTTTCTTATGGTGACCACATGATGAAAATAGCAATCTGCCAAAATAGAAGAAAAATTGTTTTGCATATTCAAAAGTATGAAAAATTGACTAAGTGTTAAGAACAGGAGTTTGAGAGGTTGGTTGGAAATTACCACCAAGGGATTTCTTTGTGCAAGTAAATTCATCGAATGTCATGGATCCATTCTTTGGTAAGTTTTCAATCTACTCATGACTTCAGGTTTCCATAGGGTGTTCACACATGTGAAATAGGAGTTTTCCAAAATAGGAAGAAATATGTTTTGATGCTCAAAAGAAGTTAAGAATCTATTTTGATATGCCCACCAGAGGTTCAGGTTGTCTCAGTAAATTCTAAGGGTGACATGGTCTTGTTTCCTAGTGGACTGGCTATCCAACCATACCTTCAGTTTGCTTAGTGATGGTCAGATGACAAAACTATGAGTCTCATGATGAGATGAGGTTAGAAATACCCATGATGGTGTCGTAATGTCTCATGATGTCTTTGTTACAATCTGATAGTGGTTTGCAAGAGTATTATAATTTTGGGAATTTGACTAAGTGATGAAAAACTGCCCTAAAGCATCTGCGTTATGAAAATGTCCACAATAAATCATTAGAAGAAGAAAATCCCCATCGAGGAGAGACAAAGAAGCTTCAAAGGATGAAAGTGGTCCTAATGGAATCACTATGTTGGCCTCTACCCATTGGGTGTCTCACACCTCAAATTGGATGAAAATAAAAATCTCATCACGTTGACCTAGGGTTTGATAAAAATTATGGTAAAAATGCGTAAGTGACCTCAGTAAAATGCCCGCCATTTCTAGTAGTTGATGGATTAAATTTTTTCTGAGGGTATGGGTCTCTAGAGTGTTGATTGGTGCATCTAACCACATCATTATTTTGTCCAAAAACTCTTTGAAGATGAAGTTACCAGTATGCCAAAAGTTTCCTCTGGCTTGTTTTGCTCCAGTCCAGTAAAATGCCCGCCCAACTTAGAAGAAGATGAATATGAAGTGGAAATCAGTTTGGTTGTGCTCAATGGGATGTAATACATCATCTGGTATCATTGGTTTAGGAGTTGGTGGAAATAAAAATCCCTCATGTTGACTTAGGGTTTTATAATTTTGTCACAAGTGGTAAATCTATAGTTTAAAATGCTATTTCCAAATGCCCACCAAATGATGTGTGTGTGTCAATTAATTCATGAAATGATATGTATTTGTTCCTTGTTGAAGTGTTTATCCATTCATGGTTTCATTTTTCCCTTTGGAGATCACATGAGTGAAAAATTAGCGTTCCATGTTGAAAAAAAATCATGTTCACACAGCGTATGATTTTGCCCGCGCATAGCTTAAAAATATATACTAAACTAGTTTTTCAGATGCATGTACAAGCCAGAGATTTAAATAGAGGTTGCTCAGCCAGTTAATTAAAAAAAGATGAAATAAATAAGAGACATAAACAAAATAGAGTTTATTATTTAATTAACATACATAAATTTAATTTATTTCGAAGAGATTGATGCTTTCTTTCACAACCTACAAGCAGTCTCGTATTGATCATTGAAAACATTGGATTCATAGATGAATTCTCTATAATGTTATCTTATATGCCAATAAATACAAAACTCCATCATACAAAAAAAAACATTAACTTTCAATAAATACATATATACATTGATATTCCAATTAAAAAGCATTTTTCATTATATGTCGATAAATACAAAACTCCATCATACAAACATTTTTTTTCATTAACTGTCGATAAATACATATATACATTGATTTATACATGTTTAGCATGTTTCAAAGATGGCTGCAATCCATCCTCTTGAGCAGAAGACAAATTTGAATTGTCTCTCTTGCCTTTCGTAGAAGACTGTAATTGTTCTAGATTTGGACAAGGCACTTATTGCGATTTATTTTCAAGCTCTTTAACTCCTTGTGAATCTTTTTTTAAATTTTCAAGAAAAAGATTTTTTTCCGCCATCAGTTTGTTCAACATTTCCACATTTTTCTTATACTTCGTTGATTCTTGTTCTTCCTTGACCTCCAATTTCTGTCTGGTATGTTTCAACTGATTTTTAACTTCAGTCAATTGACATTTCAGATTATGTATTTATTTCTCCTCCTCTTTTTCCCTCGAATCTATCTCGTTGGGAAGGACAGGAATTGCAATCATCGCAGAAGCTGGCCCTTTTAATTACTTCTCCAAATCAGCAATTGTGGATTTAAGTGTTTGAATTTCCATATCACATCCCAAATGCTGAACTTTTCTACCTTCTAAGAGTTTTGATTCCAAATCCCTTATTTTTGCATCTTTCCTGGCCATCTTCTCTTTCATTTCTTTATGTAACAGTGATGAGGCATACAAATCAACTATTGCAAGGCTCACTAAGAAGCATTCTTGTAGCATCTTCTCTCAACTTGCTAAGGACTTCTCTTTCTCTTCTAAGGACATTGTACCTATAGGTGTATTTTTACTTCTACCCTTACCTACCCTTACCCTTGTCTCCTTCGATACCCTTACCTTTACCCTCACCACCTTCTTCACTAGAAATTATTTTTCCTCTACTTTGATTTTTAAGTTTTAAAGTTTCAGAGATCCTTGCTAACCTTGTTCCTTTCAGCTTATCAGCTTTCCTAGAAATGATTTTTCTCAAATCGGAAATTATTGATTCTAATTCTCCAAATTTGTTTCCATGGCTTCCCTCCCACTCTTTCAACTTCAACCGATATTATTGTACTACTTGTTCATATTATTTAATTTTCTTCTTCATTACCTGTAAAGGACCCATTTCTATCCTCACTGGTGGTACATTGAGAACAGGTGGTCTTTTTACAACTCTTTTTTGAGTTCACTCGCTTCAGCATTAGCTTTTTCCAAAGCCTCTTCATACGCAACCCTCATGGATTGAATTACTTTTTCAGCATCATCAGTGTTTTTTTCTACTTCTTTGGATAATAATTTAACCCTTTCTTCTTTCCCTTTTATAATTCTATCCGCTCTGAAATGATTATCCACAACTGTCTTCTACAACACTGCTATCTATTTTAGGCATTGTAAAATATTATCATATTTTCTCAAGCACTCTTTCGCCCAATTGCATATATAGGAAGCTTGTTCCTTGAAATGCTCCATTTTATCATATAGGATGAACACATACCTACTATCAAACTTATATGATGCAATGTC
>LPNX010631579.1:613158-637125 GCA_001517045.1 Pseudotsuga menziesii
AAGGCAGAACATACTGTATCAAAAAAAACATAAGTATTATTTATTTCCAAATAAGAGAATAAAATTAATAAAATAGTACATACCAATAAGGAAATATATTAAAACTCACAATTACCTTAATGAATGTATGCCAGTAACGTGTTTTAACCCTACTAAAATCACCTTTTTTCATTAAGATATTCTTTATGTTAGACGAAAACCCTGTCGAAAACCTGATTTTTCTGATGACCTCTTTTACAATATTGCTCTGTTGCTCTGTCAAGCACCAAGGAAGACTAATATTCTATTAACGGCCATCACCATTAGAATTAATGATCACACTTTGCAATGTGTGATTAGCTTCTTGGATGTCACTACAAATCTTTCCAATTCTTTCTTTGTTAGTCCTTCCATCTAATATTTTCCATAACAATTCTGTTATGTTCTTCCTGACATGCATTGTATCAAACAAATGAACTATTTGTAGGTGCTTGTAGTATGGCAACCTATTGAATTACATTGGGTAAATTTTCATTCCTCATGGAAGCCCATTCGTGCCTTAACAACATTCATGAAACATCAACAAAATCAAATTAACACTAATAATCAATATAGGTACATACCGCACTGAACATAATTCACTAAAAAAACAAATATTTATATAGTATATGATACAAGTTGAATGTTATTGTCATTGATGTCAAAGGAGTTCAGTGAATGACAAAAGGATAACTAAAGACATGATGGCAAGGTAAATTCAGTGAAAGACAAAGGATTGACAAAGGAAGTAATGACATGGAAAATATGATGATGTGGCATGTATGGTGAGGCTAGAAAGACACATGATGGTGTTTTGGTGCTATCAGGAATTCAGTGTTGTAATCTGACATCATTCTGGAAAAATATGGCAACTTTGTGAAACTTTGGAAATTGACTAAGTATGAAAAAGTAGTCAAAACTAATATAAGAGAATTCCCTCCATAATTCATGGTTTGAATAGAATGCCCACACCACCATACCAGGCTATAGCTTGTTGAACTAGCTATCTAGCCATGGTCTCAGTTTGCCTTAATCATTTATGAGGAGAAAGTTATAAGTCTCCCAAAATAGGGTTTCAGGATAAACCTTGGAGAAATTATTGGACATGGCTAATTGTTGGAAAACTGGTCCAAGTGGCCTTTGATCCATGACATTTCATAAATTTATTTTCACAAGGACATCCCTTTGCAGGCATTTCCAAACGACCTCTCAAAATCTTGTTCTCAACACTTAGGCAATTTTCTTGTGTTTCTCAATATGCAAAATAGTATTTTTCCTACTTTTGGCAGATTGATATTTTCCATACATGGCCATTGTAAGTCATCCTGAAAGTATCCCTGGATAGCCATTTCAACAAAGAACAAATACATTCCAATTGATGAACCTATTGACATACACCCAACATCTGGTAGGCATTTGAAAGTGGTCTTCCAAACTTCTTATTGACACTTAGACAAATCTCTTCAAACCCTAAGTCACCAAGGTGATTTTATTTTTTTCATCAAACTTGGTGAGTGAGACATCCAAAATGTGAGGAATATCGTACTAACTCAACCATGCCGATCTTCTCTCCTGTAACCTCATCATCTAACCTTGGCGAGCATTTTATTGGGATAGTGCAAATGAAGGTGAGAGGCACTTTTGGTAGATTGATATCTTCCTCCTCAAAGACTCTTTTGGAAATATGAAGCCATGGTTGGATGCACCAACCAAAATAATAGATCCTATCACTTTCATATAATTTTTCTCATCATCCTATGAGAGGTGGCGCGCATTTCCTTGAGGCCACTTAGGCAGATTTTACCAATAATTCCATACTTAAACAATTTGTCCAAAACCTAAGGTGGGTTTTTAATTTCACCCAAAACCTAAAATAATAATACTAGATGATGTATTACACCTTACTGAGCACACCTATGTTTATTTCACTCCCAGACTCATCTTCGTTTGCCCTAGGTGGGCATTTTACTGAACTTTGGTGTAAGACGGCATGAAACCCTGTTTTGGCAGATCCATATCTTCTTCCTCAAGCATTATCAAACCAATGTGAGAACATGGTAAGGTATACAAAACATACACCTACATGATTACCATGTGTTGCGGTCATTTTATTCAACCCACAAATTATGGTAGGCATTTCCCTAGAGCAATTCTACTAATTTGACCAAAAATCCTTCTTTTGGGAGACTTGTATCTTCTTCTTCAAGGAGTTTTTCTAAGAACTAGGGCCATGGTCAAATAGACATTTAAAAAAAATATGGGATGGCATGTCATGGTAGGAATTTTCTTCTTCTTATAAATTATGGTGTTCATTTTCATAAGGCAACTGCTTTAGGGCAGTTTTTCAACACTTAGTCAAAATCCCCAAATTATCATACCGTTACCAACTACTACCAGAATGTAACAATGACATCATGAGACATTACAACACCAACATGTGTTTTTCAATCTCATCACACATGCCATATCAACACTTCTTTTGTCATTAATGACCTCCATTGACATCAATGACAACCATACTCAATAGTGTCCTTGTGCTAATAAAATTCATAGGGTGACATAGATCTGTTCCTTGTTGAAGTGGTTATCCACCCATGCTTTCAGTTTTCCTTATTATGGTCACATGTGAAATAAAGCAATCTGCCAAAGTAGGAAAAATATTGTTTCGCATATTCAAAAATTTGGCTAAGTATTGACCAATATTTTAACAATACATAAATAATTTGGCATACCTTGACGATTTCTATTATATTCCAAGTTCCATAGGTGAGGTGTCATTCTTCATGGTTTTTTTCCATTTTCTTGTTTACCATTGAATTTTTCTTTGTTTGTAGTTTGATAACTATGGTTCTTAGGCGAAAAGTGCCTATACTCATCAAACACTTCCTTTTCTAAACTCCTTGAACGACGAGATTTTATCCTGGGACCGCAAGTTGGACATGCAAATTTACCCTTTGTTTGAATACCTACAAGATATATAAATTTGTGTAGCAAATTAGAATTACCATTTAAAATAATGCATGATATTTTCAATAGATATATATAATATTAAAGAACAAAAGAAAGTAACAATATACCACAAAAATGTGTTAACCCGGGAGCATCATGAATTGTCCATCCAAGTATTCTATGGAATTGAAATCGTCTTTGCCCTATTGGTCTAGATATTTCATACATAGTGATGTCAGCCCATAACTTCAACAACTCATCGATAAGAGGCTCAATATATATGTTCATATCTTTAACCTGGTACTTACCTAATTGGTTCAACATAGATGATTAATTATATTTAGCTATATGTCGTTATATATAAAAGACAAAATTATCATGGATGAAACAAAGAAATGAAATATTTAGTGATCAAACTTTCAAGTAAAAAAATACAAATTAATTAAATACCTGGAACAATCATTGCCAACATTGTGTGCTCTCTCTTGACCGACATCCAAGGAGGAAGGTTATTGTTTATAACAAAAACAAGCCACACTGATTAGGTAGAATGAAGCTCTCCAAATGGATTGACACCATTAGCTGCCAATGAATGTTTAACATTACGAGGTTCTTCTTTGAAAATTTTCTTCGATGCACCTAAATGTAGACCCATTTGCAGGCGTTTGAAGAACATCGTCTCGACTTATGTTCTTTGCATGGAAATCCATAAACTATGCTATACTTTGACACCTGAACAACCGCCTGTGGCGTGGAATTATAGGAATATAACGAAGAACTTTGTGAGGCACCTTTTTTTGTCACTTTATCGGTTCGATACCTACTTGTTTGACATTGTGGGAATTCATTTTCTAATGCATATTTTCCATAGTATATGATATTATCATTAGGACATGCATCAATAGCTTCATACTCCATTCCAAATTCTTTCATAATCACATATATCTCTCGATATGTGTGTGGTAAAATATTTGACGTTGGTAATAAAAATTTACCTAACAATCTACAAAATTCAAAAGAATAAGTCAATGTAAAAAATATTAATCATCAATATCGCATCCATACTTTACAAATTAGATAACAATAGAAATATAGGAAAAAACTCAACCCTTTATGTACATGTGAACATGCAGACATAAATAATTAACAAATTACATACCTTAGTATCTGTGTGAGACACGTGTTTGATAAACCATTCAAAACCTTGAAGTTCACTAACAAAAATATAGAAAATAGAAGATTTGTTTTTGAGCCTTCATAAAGAGGTTGACGTGCAATTTTGAGTAGAGGATCAACATCATGACTATCATCCTGGTTGTCCTCATCTATTGGAGCAAATGTGTCTTGGATCAATCTATGTATCTCACCTTCCTGATTTGTATCACTAACATTATCTCCATCCATATCATCATTAAGAACTTGATCAGCTTCAATATTCTGATCTAGATGTTCATCACCCTATAAATGAGTATTTCTGCTAGTACTTGGCAAATAACTCTCTGGAAGGGGAGATTTTGGGGGCATTGTCTATATATTTACAAACAACGTAGTAAAATTAGTGTGTATAGAACATATAATAAAACGATAAGAAATTTTATTGAAATTCATGACATGATGACTATTACATAGAATACATTAAAAATTTAATTACCTCTTATCAAGGGACGATATTCAAAACCCCCTTCGCCATGCCCCTTCTCCCTACAATGTCTTTCAATTGTCGTTATTAAAATTCTTCTTCTTTGCAAGCCCGGCCCTGCAATTAGAGCAAGGGAAATAACATTTTCCATCTCCCCTCACCTCTAATGCCACTCTAAACTGAGCAAGCTTCCTTGCATTTTCATTCATAGTGAAAAATCCTTGTAGTGACAAGTAATTGTCTTACCTACACCATACCAAACAGTAACTTGTCAAATACATTAGATATAAGTATATTTCTAAATGTAGCATATTATATACCAATTTCTATAAATAAAAACATGAAGACTGTGATGAATAGGATTGTCATTGATGACAACATTAATGACAATCATTTTGAAAAAATATGGTAATTTGGTGAAAAACAGGAAAATGACTAAGTGTTGGAAAACTGGCTCAGGTAGCCTTAAGAAAATTCCCGCCACAAATTGTGTGTTGAAGAAAATGGCTGCACCATATGGGGGTTTTGTAGATTGATATTTGGCCTACCTAACCATGTCTTCAGATTGTCTTGGAAGTAGCTGAGGAAGAAGTTATGAAGCTGCCAAAACAGTGTTTTCAGCATATTGGAGCAGACTAATAAAATTGTCCAAGTCTTGGAAAAACTGGCTCATGTGGCCTTGGGAAAATTCCTGCCGTACCTTATAGGTGTATGATAAAAATGATATGAATCTATCATACTACAAATTGTTGAAGAGGCTATCTCACCAAGGTCTCATTTCTCAAAGAAGATGTTTTATGACAAAGATAATGGTCTGCCAAAACAAAGTTTCAGGTTGTTTTGCACTATTCCAGTACTGGCAAAACTGCCTCAGTGGCCTCAGGGAAATGCCCGCCCTATCTCATAGGATGATGAGAAAAATAATATGAAAGTGTTAGGATATATCTTGTTGATGGGTGCATCTAACCATGGTATCAGTTATCATGTGGAGTGTTTTATGACAAAGATATAAATCTTCCAAAACTAAGAAAATTATTATTTTGCATTTTAAGAACATAAGAAAATTGGTGGTGTTAGATTCAGGAAATTGGAAAGGCATTTTGAAATGCCCACAAGGAGGGGTTATGTTGATGATAAAATTCATTAGGTAGCATAGGCATGTTCCTTAGTGAACTAACTATCCAACCATACCTTCAGGTTGTCTTATCATGGTATCCTATGCAAAATATCAATTTGCCAAAAATAGGAAAAATAATATTTTGCATAGTGAGAACAAAGGAAAATTAAGTGTTAAAAGCAGGAGTTTGAGAGGTTAGTTGGAAATGCCCTCCAAGGGCTGTCTTTGTGGAAGTAAATTTATCAAATGTCATGGATCCATTCTTTGGTAAGTTTTTCATCTGCTCATGACTTCAAGTCTCCATAGAGTGTTCACACGTGTGAAATAAGAGTCTGCCAAAATGGGAAGAAATATGTTTTGATGTTCAAAAGAGGTTGAGAAGCTATTTTGAAATGCTTGCCAGAGGTTGTGTGTGTATCAACAGATTTATCTTGTGATATGGTCTTGTTCATTGTTGAAATGGCTATCTAGCCATGCTTGTAAGTTTCCTTATGGTGATCACATGAGGGAGAAATCAGTCTGCCAAAGTAAAAGAAAAATTGTTTTTACAAGTTAAAAACAATTTTGTCTAAGTGTTAAATTAAATAGCTTGGAAGCCTATATGCTGATGTGGAAAAAATTGAAGACAAGATACTAATGGTGTATGGATAGAGTTGAGACCGGGCTGTAGTATGTTGTATGTTGAATGACTTGCTAAGTACAGAATCAAGACTTGTTGATTGGTATTTTTGATGTGTGTGCATGTGGCAAACTTTGGAAGAGTCTGATGTATCAATTGTAATTTGTAATCTGAAATTTGTATAGGGAGGTTGGGTGGAGATGGGGACAGACTTATTAGTCTTTTGACAAGTTGAAGCTTGTTTGGATGTTGTAGCATCCCATTTAGTTGTAGCTTATTGAACCATTCTGGTGGGTGGTGCCACCTTATGGGTTGTATCCCATATTGGAGATTGAAGTCTCCACTTATATAAAGATTACAAAACTATATCTTGTGTCCATTGTGCAATGTCTTGATAGTGATGTGTTTAATTGATGAATGACATGTGCCTAGTTTATATTGTTATTTGATAAATATGTTGTTTGAGAAATTGTGAAATAATGATATAAGATTGGTAGAAAAAGTTGAAATTGCGTTGAAACCTTAGCTCACTGATTCACCCACCCCCCCTCTCAATGAGCATTGTGTCTAACAGACTAAAGTTTTCATTGATGCCAACAAGTGTTGTGCTATGGCATTTGATTTACTCACAAGGAGACCTTGATATTTTGGGCATTCAAACACTAGGTGGCGTAAATGTTCCAAATGAAAGTTGTCCTTCTACTGTGGAAAGTGATTAACATTGTGTCAATGAAGAATAGCTTAGTGGAGAATCAGGTCTATAAAAAAATTGAATTGACTAGATTCATTGTTGACTAGACCCTCTTGTTGCAATTACTCTAGTTTAAATAAAAGGAGGGAGTTGCAGGGTTGTTAAATTTGTTCATAAGGTACATGACCCGAAGAATACAACTGTTATTTTGAGCCTCAATCTTAGTTTGTATCCCCCAAAAAAGGATGCATGCTTACCTTCTATGAATTTACGGCTAGATGATTGTTGCAGAGTATGACTAATCTCTCTAGTTTTGGATATGGTTAATAAATAAATATGGGCTCAATCCACACTCAATCAATCGCAACTATAGCAAATGTGCCAAAAATGCATGTGTCGGGTGATACAACGGATGGACGATTCCATGCACATTCTCACGTTACGCTTTCAAGGATGGAAGGATTGAGTTTTTAGCCTGGAGATTCCACAGAAAATTTGTGTGCTTTTCTGAGAGGGACTGGGAGGCAATTGATGCAGCTTGTTGAACGTTTTCATAAATAAAACAGTTCTTTCAGAGGGGTACCCCTTCACCCAGACCCAACAGATTTGTAACAAAATAAAATTTTAAATTTGAGTAGAGTTGTGAAGCTTCAGCAAAAAGAGAAGCCTACTCTAACTCAGCAAGGATAATTATTAATTCCATTACAACTTGACCTGCGCATAAAAAACCAAGAGCCGTTGAAAGATGGCATTGGTTTGGCGGGTGTGCAAAGATAGCCATATATCGCCGATATAGAGACGAAAGTTCGTTGAAAATTAAAAACGTCGATATTGCCATGGTTTTTCCACCATGATAAAAAAAATGAAGTATTAATCCAGGAATGTTAAAAACATGGAAGTATTTCATGGAAAAATCCACCCAAATGTATTAGTGTAAAATTGTTTGATTTTCGTTGTTTTTTTCTTTTCTTTTTAAGCTATGATCGGGTGTTGTTTTTTAGAATTGTGAACAAGAATTTACATGAAGGTTCATGAAGAAGAAGCAGTCGCGACGGGCCAAGTGATTGCAGAATTTTGAACGATCATTTTTCATTGGTATTACTCCTCGCAAGAGAAAGTGAACAAGATTGCAGACCTTTAACATAAAATTTATCATTTTCCCATATTTCTGTCAAGCTCCGTCAAATTTTTCTTAGCGGAAACTCTATACAATGCTTAATTTTGTCCGCTGTAATTCCACTATATTCAGCCATTTTCCGTTGCAACTCCACTATTTTTTGCCATTTTTCTGCTGCAACTCCGCTATTTTTGGCCATTTTTCCGCTGCAACTGCATTATTTTTCTTGCTATTTTTGGCCATTTTTCCATTGCAACTCTGCTACTTTTCCCACTAAAATTGGTCATTTTCCGTTGCAACTCCGTTACTTTTCCCACTAAAATTGGCCATTTTCTGCTGCAACTCTACTATTTTTCTCATTATTTTTGGGCATCTTTCCGCTGCAACTCTGCTACTTTTCCCACTAAATTTGGTCATTTTCTACCCCAACTCCGATATTTGTCCCACTAAAGTTGGCCATTTTGCATTGCAACTCTGTCATTCTTCCCAGCAACTTCTGTTGTAACTCTGCCAGTATTGTTGTTAAAAATCTCATTGAAATTCCGTCGCATCTCATACGGATTTCCAACTAAATCTTATTGTTTCATGATGAGATCTACTACACTCCCTCCACATGTTGGGGAAATCAATTCTAACACGAATGTGATCAACTTATTTAATGGATGACGACCGATTTGTTCTAAAATTGCGCATGCGTATTTATATCCCTCTTGATTATTCAACATGAAAATGGAATCATATTGGGAAAATGACGTCTCGGGTGACGATGATCAGGTATGAGTTCTGAATATGAGTATGATCAAGTGTGAAATGATATATTCATAATGATTATGCCTTTTTATTCCCTCAGAGTCCTCCATAGAAAATTAATTTTCTTTTCAAAATGATTCCACCTGCACTTCTTAAACAAGTGTTGTCATATCTCCGATAATCTGTTAAGATATCCTATTTTTAATTTCACCAAATTTTGAAAATATCCATATGAACCTTTTCTATTTGATTACTGTGTTCGATTTCTACAACTCAAACGACTGACACTATAGAGTACTATATCCACCATTATCGCTAGTCAGGTATGAACCCAATAATCTAGACTCCCTGCATGCAAACAAACAGGTCTTTGCCATCTTTCGGGAAGCTGGATGGATTGAATAATTCTAGAGGTCGAATGGTTTCCATGAACTTGAATGGAGAACACTCAGATATCAGTGGATTAATAATAGATGTATCAGAAGGGGCTTTAGCAGAAGCCACTGCACTGCCTAGGATTGGGAATTGATGGTTCAACTGGAAAAGACATTATTTGACAATAGTTGAATATTTTCTAGGAGCATGGGGAGTAGGTGCAACCAAGGTCTAGAGGAATAGTGCTTGAGACATTACCAAGACCCTAGGACAAGGTCTCTATCTTCCTAAAAAGTTACATTACATGCAAAGGAAGATATATAATTGTCTACATTTATGATTTTTTCATACTTTCCCATTTACGCTATGGAATATTGATAAACATGACATTTTATCTTTCACACACTCATCAAAATATGTCACATTATGTTAATACATCCAGGAACCCAGTGTCTTCTATAAAAAACCATGGGTTGATTAAACTATTGGTTCAAATACCTTTGGCACAACATAACTTAACATGTGAACAATTTCTTGTGGGGGATGAGGTGCATCAGGCACCTATAGTAGGACATATTGGAGACAGAGAGGTCGAACGAAGATCCTCAGGTTCAACTGGGGGAAGGGGTGAAGATTTGTAAGAAGGTGGATATGATCAGGAAGAAGATTAAGGGGGAGCTGAAACATCAACGAATCCTATAGAGGAAATGTCTGAATAAATGGTGGTAATAGAATAATTTGTGTCATTAGCTGCCGCAGGAGAAGCGGTAGTAGAAACATAAGTAGGAACAACTGTAGAAGTAGCTACATTGGAATTTGGAGCTACAAATGCGGCAGTAGAAGCTTGGAGAAATTGCACAAAATGGGAAAATAAGACCTCAAATTGTTGATATTGAAATTTCCTCTGAGATAAGAGGAACCATAATTGAGCGAGAGGAACCCTTAGCAAAAACTAGAGAAGTCTCTGTCTTTCTTACACACAAAGAAAGAGGAAAATATTGATTATCAAAGGAGAATTATCCAGGAGAAGAAGAACTGGGGCTTCTTGGGAAGAAGAAGTGGTGAGTATTGAAATTCCTATTTTAAGACCAACGTTACCCACTAAAACACAAAAACCAGTGGGAAATTTATGTATGGAAGCCACAGTTACACAAGAACCTACTGAAGGCCAACCCCAGTTAGAAAATTTGCAATATGAAAATGAATTTAAAGCAGGATGTGCGAGTACTTAGAGAATAATTGGAAAAGTGGAAGGAAGTGAGTAATAATCAAGCAACACGAAGCCTAGAAACCTTGGCAAAAGCTACTAATGAGTTTGAAAACCCACTTTCCAGCCCTAAGAAAGAAGAACTATTATGTCCCAAATGTGGGTTTTTATTCAAATTTTCAGGATATAAGGTTGAGAAGATGGCGATAGCATCCCGGAAACTAGAACATTTAGGTCAAAGAAGAAATGAGACACATATTGTGCAATCAATATTGGAAGTGGATTTTATTCCTAAGTAGGAATTATAGGAAAATGAGGCACTATAGCCTCAACACTCAATAAATACTGAATTGATCCCTTTTGAAAGCAGTTCTGAGGAATTCAATTCACTTCCAGATCAGGAGCAACAATCGGGTGATACAGAAATAATCCAGGGAGATCCCAGCAGCCCAAATATATGGAGACAAATCAGGACATTGAAACACAAGAACTAGTGTCCTTCAATGATTTTGTTGAAGCTGCTATGTTAGAATTGAAGGAATTAAACACTGTCACACAAGAACCATTGTTTCTAAAAATAGTCATTGAAACAACAGTTCAAATGGAAACTACTAAAACTCAAGAGGTAGCAGTCCAAACTAAAACTGCCAAAAATCAGGAAATAGCAACCCAAACTGTATGCTTCCAAACTCAGGAGGGAGTAGTTCAGACTGTAAGTATTCAAACTCAGGAAGTAGCAGCTCAAACTGTAAATGCTCAAACCCAGGAAGCATCAACACAGGTGGAGGTTGCATAATTTCAGGAGTTAGTCACAAGCAAAAACAAGAAAGAATTGGCAAAAGAGTTGTCATTATTAAAGCTTGAGGTGAGTAAGTGGAAGTATTAGGCGATTCAATATGATAAAGGAACAATTTCTTTGACTGAGCATAAAAATACTATTCAAGAACTAAGGGAGAAATGGGCTGAAGAGATTTTCTTCCAAAAAATTTGTTGGGAGAAAATGCAGGAGGAAATCAAAGAGTTAAAGTAATTTAAGTCTATGCAGAAAGACAAGGAACATATGCTTACTTTAACTCAAGAATTATTGAGCTGTAGAGCTCCATATCCCCCATACCCTATATTTCTTCTTGAATGGGTGGCTCTGTTCAAAATAAAGGCTTTAAAAGAAGAAAGATCTTGGAAAATTGTGGCGCCTTCCGAGTTCTTGGAGACTTTCACTCAGAGCAATTTTTCTGAGAAAAATATACCATGTGAATTATATCTGCCTGAGATGGCCTACTTGATGGACTCTCAGTCCAATCCAGTTCCCCATATTGGGGATGTTCATCTATCTAAGAGCGTTTACCTCTTTTGTCACTAACCATATGAATTGGTCGGTTGCCTCTCAAACCATTCACAAGAATGAGGACAACTCTACTTTATGGCTTTGGGGTGAACCTCAGGCTCCTGTACTTTTGATTGCGAGGCATAAGAAATACCTTTCATTACCCAAGAAGGTTAGTCAGTTGGATGTACTCCAGTAGAAAGTCACCTCTACCTGTGTCATTTTGATCTCTAGGCAGGAGGACTATGCCCTGAAGGGGGGAATTCATCGATGGGAGGTTTATCCCATATCTCTAAGGGAAAATGACCTATATTTTTTTGCAAATTTTAAGTATGCTTCATCTAGGGTGCCAAGATATGTCAAGTGCATGGAAACATGTGGTCCAAGATGGCTAGGTTTGAAATTTAGATATCCTCTTATCTGGTGGGAAGTTGGGAATTACAAGAGCACTTACAGGATGACAAAGAAGACCGAAAGAGATTGTTGGGTTAAGTTGATCACAAGAAATGGGTTCTTGCAAACATGGGAGAGGTCAGAGTCTTCATTCAATCTCACAAAATTTCTAAGAAATATTCTTGAGTCTAATTCAGATTCATACTAGTTGGATTGTTGCATGAAGACATGCAATTGGATAGATGGGTGGATATGTTTGGCTCTGAAATTACCCTTTTTACCCTACTATGTTTTACCCTTTTTCGCTATTCTTTCCTCATGTTTACAACCGAATCCTTATTCGTTCGACAAAAACAAGCATGGAGACTTAAGGTATCAATCACTATTACTTATTTCGTCTCATGTTTGATTTTACTTATAATTATGGACTTTATCTTTTATATGTGATGATGTATCATTGGTTTGAAATAAGTATTCAAAATCTCTAGGTGTCTCCAATATAGCGGCTCACTGCATTCAGAAATAAGTATTGATTGGTGTTAGTTTCCAGCTCGACGATCCGGTCTATGCTATTGCCAAAGGAATATCAGACGCTCTTCCACGTATATAGCTAAAACTCCTTGAGTATCTTCCTCATTAGCTGGAACACGTTAGTTTGTAACAACTTGAATTAAAAGTTCATTCATTTATGAGCTAATCTTAATTGATGTATTGATAGTTGTAATTCTTGTATAGAGCTGGAAACCTGTGTGAAGTTTATGAAAACTGACGTTTCGGACTGCATGAAAGTGAGTCCATCCTCAGGGCATGTGATCTCAATGCTTATGATTGGGATGAGAATGCAAGGTAACTATGCCATATATTAAATACAGAACTTGGTAGACAAAAACAAAAGATAGAGGTGAGGTCAGCTCACTTGATGAAGCACGTTTATTTTCGTCTCCCACTGGAATTAACTTGTAGTATCTTTGTGTTTTATCAGGCTTAGGATGGGCATCCACAAGTTACTTAGCTTCCAACCATCATCTCTATTTAGTGTGTGGCTATTTTTACCAATCTCTATGGCTTCTCTTACTTTTCATTTAATGTAGTGTTCCTCTTTTGCTATTAGTTTAGCCTCCTCCATACAAATGAGATGAGTGGTATTGTGAGAGTTGTAATTGTTCTGATTTAATTCGGCATCCTGAAGATTGTAGATCTTCATGGCTTCCTGATATTGATGTAACTTAATGGTTCCATTATTGTGTAAGTACACAAAGTCAAGGAGAGCCAATGGTTGGCAATTTGTAAGAGATTATAGCAGAGGGATTGTAACTGTATCTTGATCAAATTAATAAAGGAGTAACAATTCTCAACACTTCTCTGTTGTAGATTTCATGAGCTTTCGGCAACATCTTTGTTTGAAGGCCAGGGCCTTCCTTCTTACATATTTGTCGGTAGCATTAGATGTTATTAGTTTAGTTATTTATGTTCAGTGTGGAATTTCAATTGATGTATTTATAGTTAGCTGCAACAACATTCATTAAGTAATTGCATTATCAGTTTTCCTTTTGACTTGTTGTAGTGGTGTGGTGTGACTGTCGACTGTGTAGTTAAATCTTTCTTTTATGCATAAGTGTGTTAATAATTGTTACAGACTTGCTCAGCTCCTGTGTTGTTTGTTATTTATCTTTCTTAGAAATTTCCCAAATTAGATAGGTCATTTTCTTTGATGAATTTGCTGCTTTGATTAATGATTGGTGATTGTTCTGATTTGTTAATATAGACTTCCATTTTATGCAAGAGTACTTCTAGTTTTATTTATCCTTAGATTATAAACCTTAAGATTGATATGATAGGAAACATAAGTTCTTTCAATTCCCAGATTGGTAATTTCATTTGATTCTTTACATAGAGTTGAGTTGGATCAGCAGTGATTAGGATTGAGTGATTTTCATTTTATTCATCAGCTACTGAAAATGTTTATGCATATACTTTGTTAATTATCTTTGAAATAAACAAAATTCCCTAGGTTGACAATTAATATTGAACATTTTTCTTGTTAATAAATTAATGAGTATATATAGTGCCCAAAAACAACCTTTCTAAATGGCTTGATTGAAGAAGAACTGTATATCGAACAACTGCAAGGGTTCAAGACTAATGATAAAAAAACTCATGTATGTACACTCAAGAAGGCACTGTATGGATTAAAGCAAGCACCCAGAGCATGGTATGGAAGAATCGATGGATTCCTAATGAGCTTGGGATTTACCAAAAGTAAAGTAGACTCCAACCTCTACTATAAAGTTGACGATGATGGGATTATGATATTCTTATGATATGTAGATGATTTATTCTTTACAAGTGAATATAAGCCAATCATCGAATGTAAGAAGAAGCTTGTTGCAGAATTTGAGATGAAAGACCTTGGAATGATGCATTACCTTCTAGGTCTTGAAGTATGGCAGTATCTAGACGAGATTTTCCTAAACCAAGGAAAATATGTAGTAGAAATCCTAAAATTATTTGGAATGATAGATTACAAATATATGACTACTCCGATGACAACAAACTTGAAGTTATTGAATGATGATACTTCGGAAGCAATTGATGCCACTTTATACAGACATATTATTGGTTCTTTGATATACTTAACCAATACAAGACCACTTATATGTTTTGTTGTAAACAACCTAAGTCAGTATATGGTGAATCCCAAACATATTCACCTTATTGGAGAAAAACATGTAATGAGGTATCTAAAGGGAAATTTAGATTATGGACTCAGATATGCATCTAGTGCGAGATCAAATTACATGGGTTCACATATTCAGATTGGGAAGGAAGTGCCAAAGATAGAAAAAGAACCTCATGATGTTGCTTTAGTCTAGAATTATGCATGATATCATGGTTTAGTAGAAAGCAGACCAATATTTCACTCAGCACGACAGAGGCTGAACACATTGCAACATGTTCATCCTGAGCAAAGCAGCATGGCTTCGAAATATGTTGGCAAGATAATTTGATGCAGAGATAGATGTTACCAATGTCCTTTGTCATAATCAGATTTGTATCAAGATAACCAAAAACCTGGTGTTTCATGATAAGACAAAGCATATTGTTGTAATCTCAAAGATAACATATGGTTACCAATAATACATACGAAAACATACATACATAGCAGAGACAAGAGATAAGAACAAGTAGGTGAATTAACAGATTATATTACATGAATGGGTCCATACAATACAGAGATCTGAACCATGTTCTCATCTGGCTCAACAGCCTAATATATATGATTACAAAATAGTTACAAAATAACTACCTGTTAGTTCGGTGAACCGACACGAACTTAGGTGGCCGACCTAATTTCTAGTTTAGTTGGTCGATCGACTTAGTTGGCTGATCAACTAAGTTGGCTATCATTCAAGTCAACTTGTCGACTTGATCCTCCAAAATCTCCCCCATGAACAAAACGTTTCTTCGTCCCGAAGAAACAGGGAGGTACAAAAATTCTTCTAGTGTGTATCTCAGTAGTCATTCTGATGTGCCTGGTCTTCATGGGCTGTGAAGTTTGATGGTCGGTCTTTTCTGTACACAGACTTCGACAATTGTTGGGGCTGTCACTGCTAGGTGATGTTGGAAATCTATCCAACTTTGCAATATCTTCTAGATGTCGATGGTGAGTATAGTCAGACTTGATAAGATCAACATCTTCTCTGAAATGGAGACTTCAGCTATTCTCTCCATGTCGGGACCCATAAACTGGTCCTTCTCCTCTACAGTCTCAACAAGTCATTTCATCTGTGGGCAGATGATGTTGACTTTTTCCAAGTTGGGGATAGCTTGTTGCACCCACTGATGTGCTTCCCTCTCAAGTTTCTGCAGATTGGCTGTTTCAAGTACTATTTGTTCTTCTATTGTGGTTCTGAGTGCTTCATCAGTGTTTTTCCTATTTTCAAGTGCTTGGATCCCTTGTCGGGTCTGTCGAGTTTGCTGATAGACTTGCCCGTAGTAAGCAGGCCAGTCTCGTAGTATTTCTTCATTGATGACAGACTCCTCCATGTGATCTTGCAACACTTTATACGCTTTAGAAAAGGCTATGTGTTGTCCCATTAGGGGGCAGGTAGTTTCTTATTTTTGCTCCTCCCTTGTTTCTTGAATGTGTGCTTGGAGTGCCAACACCATGCTTTCAAATAGCTGATACTCTCTTTCAATCGGTTTCTTGATGTCGACCTCTATGGGGCCTGGCATTACATATTGTGCAAGGTTTTTGAATTTGTTGAGGAACTTGATCTGTTCTTTGACCCTGTTGTCGAGTTCCTCATGTCTCTGATGGCTCCTTGTCTTTGCTTCGACTGTTATGGTCTTAAGGAGTTGTCCTAGCTCTACATCGATCAGTGAGGTTGCATATTTCAATTTGATATGGACCTTTGATGGCTGTCCATGATGCTCCTTCTTCTGTTTCTCCTTCCTCTTCTTATGCTTTTCCTTCTCTGTTTGTGTTGGCACGTGTGTACCTGCAAAAGTCGAGTCGGGATTTTTGGTTTGTGGGATAGTGGTCGATGGTTTCTTTGTTTGGGGAGGTGGGATGACTGCTACCTCTGGTTGGTTAGATGCAAGAGGTGTAGAAGTGGATGTAGTTGGCATTGATGGTTGTGGTGGGGCTTTCTCTAAGTTGGGGGGTGGTGGTGGTGATGGAGTTGGCGAATGGTCCGGGGTGATTGGGTTGGTGGAAGTGAGGCCAAGAGGTGGGTTGTCAGGATGGGAAGGTAAGTCCAAGTCGGAGAAAATTTTCTTATGTACCAACGTCAATATCTAAGGAAGTTTCTCAATGAATGCCTGTAAATCCCTATCATTGTCGAAATTTTCTTTGACAGCTTCCGACATAGGATTTTTGCACAAGTTGAGTGGGCTTATCGAATGTTGTTTTGGTACTTGCTCCTCTGTTACTTTTGTCGGAGATGGAGGTGGAGGCGTAGACACAAGATTGACGACATTCTTAGGCATCGTCGTGTGGGTGGTCTTGGCTTTCTTTGGTCGACCTAGTAGTGCTCCTGCCTCGACAAATATTTGGAACTGGGTTTCGCTAGCACCTTATTTGCTGTAGCATATTCTATTATGTTGATGGCTGTATCTCCTAGTTCGTCCTCGTCATCTGAGGATTCTATAATGATAAGCTTACACTTACCTTTTCCTTGTTTTTGTTGTTGTTGTGTCTTTAACTTCTTCCTTGCAGTGGCTATCTCTTTCGACAATTTTTTAATAATGCCTTTGTGATAGCATACTATGGGTTTTCTAGTTCTGTCTCTCCCCTTGGCTCCTGGGTTGGGATGAGACTTTCTGCAGTCGGAGTGATTACCTGCTACTCTGCCTGTGTTTCTTCTGTCTGTGGTTCTGCCCTCTATGCTATTGGAGGTTTGATGATGATTTGAATTCAGCCAGTGTGTTCGAATGGTGTCTCTTCTGACACAAAGGTACTAATGTAGAGGTTTATCTCATAGTCTTCTTCTTTCTCTTGGTCAGTTAGTGGCTCCTCAATCGAGAAGTCGATATTCTTTGCTATCGCTGGTACTAGTATTTTTGTTTTAGCTTGTCGAGACAGCTCCCAAAAGATCTGGTCGACCGATGGATAATAGTCGAGGGATTTTGCATTTGAGTCGGTGCCCTACATGTACCACACCGAAGTATGGTCAAGCTCTAGCTCGATGTGGGATTTTGTGGGTATAATTCTTCGGATGTTTTGAGGCACCCTCCATCTAGTCGTGCGGACTTTGAGCTGTTGGAGCTAGTTCTCCAATAGTAATTTTTCATCTTCAAGTTCCTTCAAGGTTCCTTTCTAGGAGAATGGTTTGAATCTCCACATGTTGAACCTTGTCGGTTCCTGAAAAATTGGGTTTCCTTCTGGGCATATATGGTACATGACTATCCATAAAATGAGGGAGGGGAACCTGATGATTCCTCCCGTCTCTTGGCATCTTTCACAGATGGTCTTGACCATGTCGATGACATATTTATCCCATCTATATATTTTCCCATTTGTTGCAATGGTGTCGAAAACTTCTAACATGTCTAATTTGAGGTCGCTGCCTTGAACTACCAAGGTGAGTGAATATATGGCGTTTGGGCTGTGATTTGAATAATCATCAACCCCTTCAAGTTTTTTCCCTAAGCCGACCTAGTTAGTTCTTCGACCAGTCCTTCTTTATTACCGACTTGTACGGGGTCTCCTATGTTTGAGAGACCTGTTAGCTTGGAGTTGAATTCTCCAGAGATGTTGACCAGTTGGTCGAAGTAGAACTGGCTGTTGTGGTACCGACTTATGATAAATTTTACGGCTGTTTCCTTGGTGCTACCAAAGCTGGCCATGAGCGGTGCATTGACATAGTTGAATATGGTACTATATTTGATTTTCTCTGCAGCTTGAGTAGGATTCTTGTTGACAAAAGCCCATTCTTGCATCTCGGTCCATAGTTTTTTCCATGAGACTTCGTGTACCTTAGCATTCTTAATGTTCTTTAGCTTGCGGACTAAAGGTGTTTCTGCAGTCTGTAGTTCCTTAGCTTTGGTTGAGGCTCTAGTCTGTTTGGGTGCCATTTTGTTGGTTTGGCAGTCTATTTCACTAAGGTATTCTTGGCTTTCAGTCATCTGGATGCTCTAATGCTCTCTTGGTATGAATTGCGGTGAATGATCCCTCGATGGTCCAGTATTTATAGGGGATGTTGTGGATGTTTTCGTCGATGAGTGTATTAATGGCGAACGTGATGTTCCAGCTGGAACACTTGAGTGTGTGTTAATGGCAAATTGCTTTCGGCGCTCGAGGTCATGAATGCGCAGTGGGACTATCGAGGTCGTCGATCGATGTTGGTTATGAAAATGGTCAATGAAAATGGTCGGTCGATGAAAATGGTCAATGGTGTTATGTCGATGGGCATGATGTCGGTTGTCAAAATGGTAATTTCTTGTCATAGTTTTCTGCATGTACGGTATTATTTTGATTTTCTGCTTTTTAGGTTTTTATAGCTTTTGGTTTAACAGTTATGGTCATTATAGGGATTTTTTTTCTAGTTTCTATAGCGTTTTAGTTGGGCTCCATTAACGAGTTTCTGAAATACTATGCCTTGTAACGTCCTTAGTCAGACTGATCTATTGGTATGTATCTCTTCAACAACGTAGGGTCCCATCCATTCTGTATGCAACTTTTTAGGTTTTCCTTTTACTCGACTATTGTATAGTAGAGCAAGGTCTCCTCCCTACAAGTTTTTGTTCTTGATTTTTCTGTCGTGCCATGCTTTCTATTGTTGTTTCTGGATTGCTTGATGTTGTATTACCATTAGTCGGTGTTCTTTGAGTTTGCTTAGTTGCAATAGTCGGTCCTTTCTTCCTTGTTCGACATCGACATGTAGGATCTCTGTGATGATATGTGACTATTGTCGGAAGTGTATTGGAACTACTGCTTCTTGTCCATAGACTACTCGAAAAGGAGTTTGGTCAATCGAGCGTTTATATGATGTTCTATATGCCCATAAGACTGCAGATATTTTCTCATCCCAGTCGTCCTTATCAGCATTACATATTTTGGTTAATCCTCTTGTTAATGTTTTATTAAATGCTTCAATTGCTCCATCTGAATGAGGATGGTATGCTGTACTCCGACGGTGGTCGATTTGGAACTGGTCGGTTAGGGTTTTGATAGTTTTATTGATGAAGTGTGTTCCCTGGTCACTAATTAGGGTTAGTGGACATCCAAATATGATGATGATATTCTCATAGATAAACTTAGCAGCTATCTCACTAGAACATGTGTCGACTGGTTCAACATCTACCCATTTAGTTACATATTCGACTGCAGTTATGATGTACTTTGCCCCTATTCTTTTTGTTGGTATAGGAAATGGTCCTATGAAGTCTATGGCCCAAATTTCAAATGTCAAACTTGGGTTCATTGATATCAAAGGCATTTATGTGCTAGGAAGGGGTCGACCTAGTCGTTGACATCTGTCACATTGACTAACAAAGTTTTTACAATATCTGTGGAGTGTTGGCCACCATAACCCTGACTGTTGGATTTTCTTTGCAGTTGTGTCTGCTTGGAAATGTCCTTCTGCAGGTCCATAGTGTGCTTCATGCATAATTTTTTCTCGTTCATGTTCTAGTACACACCTTTTGAGGATGTCATCTAATCCCATTTTGTATAAGAATCCATTTATAAGACTATATGGTGTAGCCTTCATAGATAAGATCTACTTCTTCTTTGTACTCATTCCTTCTGGTGCTTGTCCATCTTCTAAGAACTGGGATATTTCTTCTAATTCTGCTGGGACTGCTTCTATCCGAAATAGATGTGCATCAGGTAAGTCATCTTTGACTCCTGTCGGTTCTTCTCCTGTGTCGATTCAGGATAAATGGTCGGGATCGACATTTAACTTACCTAGTCTGACAATGACTTCGAATTCGAATTCTTGAAAGAGAAGTAGCCATCGACAGATTATTCCATGGTGTAGTGGTTTATTGACAAGATATTTAAGTGCCTAATGGTTTGTATAGAATATAAATGGGTTAGCTAGAAGATAATGTCGGTATTTTTGTAATGCAAAGACCATTCCTAATGCTTCTCTTTCTGTTATCGAATAGTTTCTCTCAGCTTTGTTTAATTTTCTACTACTGTAAACTATAGGATAATCCATTCCATCATCTCCTGGTTGAGTTAATATGGCTCCTATTGCTAGGCCTAATGCATCAATATGAACATGGAATTTGATCGACCAGTTTGGAAACCTTAGGATTGGTGCTTCGACTAGTTTTCTTTTTAATTTTTCGAATGATAGATGGCACTCTTCTTTCTAGTTGAACTATTTATCTTCTCTTAATAGTTCTTCAAGAAGATAGGTCATATTTGAATAATACCGTATGAATTTTCTGTAATAGCCTTTGTGGCCAAGTAGCACCTTGACTTGTTTTGGGTTTACTGGTGGTTTTAGGTCGAGGATAATTTTGTTTTTTGCAAAGTCAACCTTAATACCTTCCTTACAGACAATGTGTCCTAATAATATCCCTATGGGGGTGACAAATATACACTTATTGATGTTCAGGGATAGTTGAATTTGTCGACATCTCTCCAACATAAGCCTGAGCCATTTGCAATGATCCTTTAACATGGAGTATATTGTCCAATCATCAAAGTATACTGCCATGGTATTGTAAATATATTCTTGAAATGTTTTGACAACAATTCTAGAAAATACTGCAGGTGCATTCTTTAATCCAAAAGGTATAACCTTGTAAGAAAATGAGCCAAATTTAGATACAAAGGTTGTCTTTTTCTAGTCTTCTTTAGCTATTGGCACTTGGTTATAACCTGAGAATCCATCTGTAAATGAGTAGCATTCATGTCTCACAACCTCATTTAAGATTTCATCTACATAAGGAGTTGGAAATGGGTCTGTCAGTGTCACTTTATTTAGTTCTCTGAAGTCGACACAAATTCTTAGTTTGGTCGGATCATGTTTCTTAGGTTGTACAACCATTGGAATTGCCCATTCTGATTGGTCAATAGGATAGATGATGCCTGCTGCAAGCATGTTATCAATTTCCTTTTTGACTATCTCTTTGTATTTGTGAGCTAGATTATACGGCCTTTTCTTCACAGGTCAAACATCAGGTTTAGTGTCAATCTTCATTTTTCCCATTTCATGGACTAAGCCTTTGAGGTCTTTATAATCTCTAGAAAATACATCTTGGAACTCTTTTAATAAGTTCACTATCTCTGTGGTCTGCTCTTCACTCTAGTAGTCACCAATCTTTTCCATTTTTGGTCGATCATCATTTGAGATGTCGAATTCCCTAGTTTTGACTTTAGCATCTATCCATTCTGGTGCTTTGGCTTCATTGATTAGTCGACTTCCTTCCTTAAACTGTGAGAATGTGGTAGGGAAGTCGGTTGCAGTCATTCTGTCAGTATCCTGTTTGTCGGTTGTTTTCCACTTTAAGGACTGTACAAATAGGTTTGGTCATTTCAACATGGTTTGATTTCCATCTAAAGATTTTCCCTTCTGTATTTTCATTCTCTAACTATAGTCTTGTCGACTGTGGTTTTGTCTTGGTTTGTAGATTGTTGCAGTTCATTGTCTTTCAGTTATCTTTTAAGGTTTTGTTTTCTTTTGGCTGTATAAAGTGTTTAATCTGTTTTGCTGGTTCAACCAAGTTTTCATTTTGGGGTGTAAAGTTAAAATATTTAATGAAATTTTCTCTGAGTTCATGCCATAAGAATGTTTCACATCTAGCTTCTTCCATTTTATACCATTTGTTTGGTAAGTCGTAGAGGGTTGATGGGAACAGGTGTGGCCATGCTCGTTCATCCTTGTATCCAAGTTTTCTCCATTCTTTTTCACATGTCTTAATATGATCTTCTGGGTTCTGTCCTTGAGTGAATATAGGTATCTGATTCTGTTTGGTTAACTTCTTTTCTCCAAACCTTTCGACAAAGTAATTCAAAGCTGTTGTCCAAGTTTGCAGTCTTGTCTGATGGGTATCCCACCATCTAGCAGCTTGTACTGTAAAAGTTTCTACTAGGCTTCGAAGTCAGCCATGGTCACCAATATTTTTGGAAAATTGTTCTACATGCATGACTGGTGATTCTCTTTCCTTGTATCATGGTATTTGTGTAGTATTTACAATGGTAGGTTGTAAAGTAGGGTATTCCCTAATTTTCTTCTCAAATATTTTTGGGGCAATGGACACTATGAAGCACTGTTGGGTGGGATTTTTTTGCACTTTTTGAATAGTCCAACACCCTCTTGCTTGTGTTTCGTAGTTCTCGATCTCTCAATCATATAATTCTGTGTCTGAATTATAACCAACTGAGTCTTGATTGCCTAAATGAAGTTCTCCATAGATATTAGGTTCTGTATAATCTGCGTTGTTTTGAATTTGGTAGAGTTGTTAGATGTCAACTTCTTCATCGATAGGTTTAGTCCAAGGTTCTCCTTGAGATGGATGAATGGGTACAATGAACTTTTGTCCATTTCCTTTTAATTTGATTCTCTCTTTGTCTAGGGATATCGATGCTTTCATATTTCCACCCCAGGGTCAACCTACTAATGCTGGCAAGGAACTGGATCCTTCCTTAGGGTCAATGATTTCAAAGTCGACTTTGGTCGAGATTCCTTTTATAGTTGTGTCAACATTTTTCCAGACTCCAATAGGTTCAATTAGGACCTGGTCAGCTAGTTTCAGGTATATACCCAACTCAGATAGTTGAGGTCTTCCCATTTTTTCCCAAGTGTCACGAGTCATGATGTTTACTTGTGATCCAAAGTCGAGCACTACTTGTTGGACATGGTATCCTTCGATTTCTAGGTCGACAAGTGGGTCGGCATCACTTTTGTCTTTTTTATTTAAGCTGCAGATATTCTTTGTTTGTTTTTCGGAGTTGTTATGTTTTATTTCATATAGTAAGTTGATGAACTGCGATACTGAGTTGTCTTTTTGTATGAGCTGTATTAATTCATTTATGGTGTTATGTCAATTGTCATTAGCTTGTTCCTATCATGCAAATTCTTTGAATACATTTCTTGCTTCTTTGTATGTTTTTTTTCTTTAAGTGGATCAGGGTAGACATTTATCTCTTTTATTTTACTGATTCTTGGGTTATCACTTCCTGCTTCTATCCCTTGTCGGGTTACCATATGCAAATTTTTTGTGTTTATTACATCATTTTTTTGCACACACGACAAGACATTAACATTTTTCTTTGTATTTATTTTTTCCAACATGGTAGGGAAATC
>LPNX010631579.1:637145-662767 GCA_001517045.1 Pseudotsuga menziesii
ACGTCAGTTCTGTCTTTATATGGACAATCTGTATACCGATGTCCCTCCTTATAACATGTAAAGCATTGGATGGGTCGACGTGGTCGCTTCTCTCAATTTCCAGAGAATCGACCTCGACCTCCGTAGCCTCCACGTTGATTGTCATACTGGTGCTCGTATCTTTGACCTTCATATCTCTGACTGTTCTAATCATTTGGTAAGTTTTTTTTCTCATTATTTTGTGCAACTGCAGTGGTTTGGTAGGCTACCTAATAATTCTGTTGGTTCTTTAGGTTCAGATGGCAGCCAGCTATGTTATGATTTTTAGTTTCACAGATTGCACACCAGGATTCCTTGCCATTCTTCATGTTGAATGGGCAATATTTTGTCGATTGGTCTCCATGCTCCTGGAATATGTCACAAAAACATTTCATCTGCATGAATCGAATGTCCTATCGGCTGTATTCGTGTCGACAGTTATCTTTGGAATGTCTGGCCGTCGAGCACTTTGTGCACCAGATATCCTAATTTTTGAGGTTTAATTCCTTTAAAGAATTCTATACACTCTCAAGTTGTTCTTCTAGTCTGTGATCGGTGGAGTATGCAGGTATGTCCTCGTCCATTTCCACTTGGAGATCTTTTGTAAGCGCATCTTCATAAGACTTGAATATTTCCAGACTTATGTGTCGGCATATTTTTTTAGATAAACCTACAAGAAACCACTAGATTAATAATTGTTCATCTATAACATAGTCTAGTTGGCTAAGAAGGTCTTTCCATTGCTTATCATAATCGCGGATAGTTTATCCTGGATTCTGCGATGTTGTTTTTAATTTTTTCGCTACCAGATGTTTTGCATCTAGAGTTTTGAAAAATGATAGAAATTGTGCTTTGATCTCGGCTTTGGTTGCTCAAGGTTGTATTTTAGAAAATTTCATATACCAAGTTAATGCCCTTTTCCTCAAGGCACCGGTGAACTGTGCCATCTGTCTGTCTTCATCCGTAACTTGGTTAGCCTCCCAAGTCGACTCATAGACGAACCGGTGTCATCTGGGGTCCTCATCCCCCTCATATAGAGGAATGTGTGCTGACCCATGACCCATGTCGAAATCACTGTTGCTGCTTTCAGGAGGTGGAGGTGGTGGAGGTGGGGGTGGGGGTGGTGGGGTTATTTGCTTATTCTTCTCTGCAGAGCTATCATCGATGGAACTTTCATCTCCATCGGTTGTTTTTGTCATTTCGTCTTCGATCGGCAGTTGGTTGATTTTGACTTCTTCTGTCTATGTCCAACTGTAGTTACCTGTCCTCAGTTCTAATGTTCTGTGTCCTCCAAAGCTGTATTTGGCTTGGGGGGTGCTCCTTCATGTGTCCTTAAAAGAAAGTGGATACTTTGGTTGGAGGGTACCGCTTGAAAGGTAACCCAATTTTCTTCTTCTGGTCGATGGATAATGAGGTGTCTTCCAGTGTATGTCTCATCATCTAGTCGACTCCATATACCAAAGTCACCAGCTCCTAGTTGGAGGTCCTCTTCGACAATAGTTTGTATCCAAGTACGCGGATTCAATGGAGAGAGAGTTGTTCCTTCATGGGGAGCTCTTAATTGGAGAGCTTCTGGCTACTCTATCCACAATTCTTCCTCCATAGGGGATGCATCTTCTTCCACGCCTTATTCTTATCGGTCATGACCTGACTCTGGTGGATTTCTTTCCTGGTTGGTCGCCCTAGGACTCCTTCCTCGGTGCAGCGCTAAGGATCTTTCTCTTCTTTCTTCTCTCCTTTGTTGTCTCTCTTCCCTCTCTATTTTATGAATGTCCAACATACCTTTGTGTGATACTATCTTCTTGATTTCCCTTTTGGTCGACTTCTCATTACTAGTGAATGGTATCTCTAGTCGACTAGAATCCACTCCACTTTATCCCGACATATGAGCAGCTACCCCCCCATAGCCTACCTGATGCTTTTTTAGAAAGCCCATATAGTTCGGTCTACTTGCTTAGGAAGTATTCCCACTCCCTTTTTGCAATGAATTTTTTCCACCTCTTTTCCTTTTCCGCCCAGTTAGGGTTTAATGGCAGTCTATGAAGTGATGGACGAGGTTCGACAATGTGACCCACTCCCTTCTCAATCAGGAATTTAAACAGCAAGGTTGGTAAGGAACACAGAAATTACTTGGTGAGGTCTGTGTAAAATTTCTCCTTGAGGGTTTCCAGCGAAGTTCTGTTTTCTACTGCTTGCTCCTCACAGAAGCCGTTGGCCATTTTTTTGAACCACTCCGACAAGTTTGTTCTTCCCCCTCGGATCAGTTTTTCTAGCAACTGTTGTTCTTTAGTCCCTTCCATATTTTTCATCCAGGAGTTTCTTCAGAAGTTGGGGCACAAATTCTACAAACTTCTCATGTGTTTTTGTAAAGAATCTTGCTTTTGCTTGTGCGGTCGTTAATCTGTTTCTTCATGCATAATTCTGCATATAATTTGCAACTTTGTGTTCCCACCAGTCCTTAATCTCCTGTTCTGATATCATCTGTTTGCATGCATCTTAGACATGTACTATTGGCAACGGAACCAATGTTGTAATCTCACAGATCACATAAGGTTACCAATAATACATACCAAAACATACATACATAGCAGAGACAAGAGATAAGAACAAGTTGGTGAATTAACAGATTAAATTACATGAATAGGTCCATACAATACAGAGAACTGAACCAAGTTCTCATCTGGCTCAACAGCCTAATATATATGATTACAAAACAGTTACAAAATAAATACCTGTTGGTTTGGTGAACCGACACGACCTTAGGTGGCCGACCTAATTTCTAGTTTAGTCGGCCGATCGACTTAGTCGGCTCATCGACTAAGTCAACTGTCATTCAAGTCGACTTGTCGACTTTCTCCTCCAACACATATCGAAGTTAGATATCATTTCACTGGGATGATATGGTTCAGAAAGGATCTGTAAAGATCAAGTATGTTCCTACAGAGGAAAAATTGGCATATGTATTGACTAAGCCTCTGCCTCGTTTAAAGTCTGATTACTTTTGAGACAATCTTGGTGTAGTCCAAAAGGACCTCTCTCAAAAGAGGGAGTGATGTAGATGGAATAAGGATGCAGTGGTGGTAGCTCAGTCTAGAGTAGGGTAAGTCTAGCTAGGCTTGTTGGCCTGACAAGGTTAGTAAGTTAGACGAGGCCTCTTGAACCTAGGGGGATTAGTATGTCTGGCTAGATATGTTTAACCCAAGTGGGTGTGTAAGCCATGACAAGGCTTATTTCTCCCCAGGAAGATCCATATGTCTAAATAGGATTGTTGGCTCGAAAGGGTTAGTAAGTTAGACAAAATTCCCAGATTGATTTACCATAGAACTCACCGTGATGTTGCTCCAAGATAGTTAGAGGGAAAGATGTATCTTCACTATTGTCATACTGATGAGTGTTGAGATGATTGCTTTAGTATTGTTATATTGATGGTTGTTGGGATGTTTGCTTCAGTATTGTTATACTAATGAGTGTTGAGATATTTGCTTCGGTATTGTTATACTGATTATTGTTGAGATGTTTGCTTCTGTATTCTTATACTGATGAGTGTTGAGATGATTGCTTCAGTACTTTTATACTGATGATTGTTGAGATGGTTTCTTCAGTATTGTCATATTGATTATTGTTGAGATGTTTGTTTCAATATTTTTATACTGATGATTATTGAGATGTGTGCTTCAGTATTGTTATATTGATGATAGTTGAGATGATAGTTTTAGTGTTGTTATACTGATTATTGATGATTGTTGAAATGATTGATTGAGATAGTTTCAGTGTTATTACACTAATGATTGGTGATTGTTGAGATGATTGTTAAGATGTTTTCAGTGTTGTCACGTTGATGATTGTTGAGCTAGTTTCAATATTCCTATACTGATGTAGCAAATTCACTATTCTCATACTAATGATTGTTGATTGATGAGATGATTGGTAGTTTCAGTATTCTTATACTAATGTAGTAGGTTCAGTATTCTCATACTGATGATTGTTGATTGATAAGATGATTGATAGTTTCAATATGCTTATATTGATCTAGCAGGTTTAGTATTCTCACACTGATGATTGTTGATTGATGATATTATTTATAGTTTTAGTATTCCCATACTGATGATTGTTGAAATGATCGATGATGAGTTTGTTTCAGTGCTAGTGATGATGAGGTACTAGCATCTCTATGTTGATAATGAAGACGATGATTTTGTTTTTAGCACTAACATGCTAATGAGGTTGTTGTTGATGTTTCAATATCTATATACTGATGTTGCAGATGATATTTCAGTATCTATATACTGATGTTGCAGATGATGTTTCGGTATCTATATACTGATGGTGTAGATTGTGACTCAATATCTATATACTGATATTGCGGATGATGTTTTAGTATTTACATACTGATGTTACAGACAATGGTTCAATTGCAGATGATAGCTTAGTATTCACACACTCATATTGGAAAAAGATGATTTAGCATTCACATACTAATATGGCAGAAGATGACTTAGTATTCACATACTGATGTGACATAAGAAGATCCAGTATTCACTTACTGATGTTACAGAATATGATACAATACTCACATATTGATGATACAGAAGATGATATAGAAGATGGCTCAATATTCATATACTGACATGACAGAAGATGATTTAGTATCCACAAACTAATGCTACAAAAGATGATTTGGTATTTATATACTAATAAAAGATGATTCAGTACGTGCAGAAGATAATTTTGTACTTACACAATGGGATTACAGAAGATGATCCAGCTAAGATCAATTATGAATATGTATGATGATGTTCCAAAACTTCCTATGACATATAGAGACTCACTAGTCAGTTGTACAATTGTTGTAGCAGTTTCTAATGTGGTTGAATACCTTCCTAGTTAAGAGGGAGTGTTAAATTATTGTAACTTTGGAAGATATTCCAGATGTATTGATTGTGCCCCTCCTTCAAGAGATGAGTTTGGTCTTGTAAGATTCATTGAAAGAATCAATGTAAACCTCTAAATGTAAGTTGGCTCTATAGTACCGAAGTGTCAATATAATAAATGTTATTTTTGGTGTCTTTTTAGACAAGTCGGCCCTATTAAGTTAGAGTTCAAGTCAACTAAAGAATATAAATAGGGAGGTGCTCCCCTTTATTTGTACTCACTCACTCAGGTTGTTTTGCAAGAGAGAGAAGAACAAGTGCACCAGAAAGAAGAGAGAAGCAGTTGTTTTGGTTTTACACTGCTCTAGTTGAGTTCTATACTGAGGAAGTTTTTCGGGGTTTTCTCCCTTGTGGTTTCCCCATGGAAAATCTTTGTGTTCTTATGTTTCCTTGCTTCTTGTTCTTTCATTGATCTTCTAGTAACATTTTTTTTAAGATATCATCTAAGAAAATCAAGAAAACTTAACACCCTTTACCAACTACATTGACAACATTATCATCTCCTAATATGACATCAAACTTGACTCGGTTGTCTACACTTACAAATAGACTTTTATCTCCAATCATGTGGTTACTATTTCCACTGTCTAATAACCAAAGGTCTTTATTAATTTCTTGAGCTTCATGACAACTTAGAAACATAGCTTATGATGTACTTTAAGATATATTAGAGAAATTATCTATATTTTGTTTAGGTATGTCTTCTTTCTCCTACATTCATTTGCTAAATGACCAAATCTCTTGCAATAATAGCATTGAGTTTTAAATTTGTCATACTTTTTGTCATGTTAAAAATCTCTTCCTCTCTCCCTTGAACTCAGAGGTTGTTGTGGCTTGTCTTCTTGTTCCATGCTTGGCTTGTTCTCTATTTGTGAGTTGTAGTTGTTGTATATGCCCCTACCTCTGCTATTTCTTTCTATGCCTCTATTGACAGATGCTTGTGTCTTAAAGACATGCTCAAGTACTTCTTCTTCCCTATTAAGTATTGATTCATAAGACAATAATGATTATGTTAGTCATCTATTGAATATGCTAAAAAATCCTTAGATTTTAAGGCTTCATATTTTTCACCTTATCTATGCATTGAGAGGCATTCTCCAAGATACCCCAAGCTTCTTTTGCAATTTTAGCATTTCTTTTTTTTGAAAAATTGTGTCATTCATACATTGTTGAATTTGCCACAGTGCTTATGGCTTGAATTGTTGTTTGATCTAGCTTCCATGAGCCCACCATCAACAATTCCCAACTTGCCTAAACAATTAGGAATGACTTCATTTTGATTGGCCAAAATTCATAATTTTTTCTTCTTAAAAGAGGACCTTGAGAATGACCCCTAAATGTCATTTTTGAAAATATTACACTCTGAAATTCAAAGCTTGCCCACTTCTTTACCTTTTCCTTTTACTTTTTTAATTTCTTTTTAAATACTCTTCCACCCCTTTTTCCTAAAAAAACAATATAATTTCTTTTATTTTTGTCTTTCCAAATAAAATTAGATTCCTCTCTCTAATTTTCTTTTACCCATTTATCTCAAATTTTTTTTTGCCTTTATTTTTATCCTTTTCCTTTTAAAAAAGTCAAAGCCATTTTTAATTTCGCATCAAGAAATGACTCTTAACAAAATCTTTTCCTATCCCTTGGGAAAAAGAAAGCTTTTAACTTTTAAGAAAGGTTAATCTTTGATTTTACAAGTAAATGACAATTAAAGTTTTAAGCTTTCTTTTAATTTGCAACCTTCACTTATGCTTAAGAAAAAACCATTATACAACCTTCACTCATGCTTAAAAAAAACCATTTTTATAAGGGTTCACAAACTTGCCCAAGGTTTAATGAGGATATCACATGATGTGCACTTAACTAGTTTGGTTTTACCAGCTTTTACGAACCCAAAAAATAACAAGTCTTTTTCATAAAAATAACACATACCCAGTCTCTTTGGTCACATCACTCCTCGAGTGAACGTTTTTAATCTCAATCCTTGATGTGAGGACGGACCCTAAAAATAATTAGCTCACTCACTTCTCACGGAGCTTGTCCTCTGCACTAACTTCATCGCTCCTTTAACCGGCTTAGGCTCACCTGTGCTTGCTCTTCGCTTAGAGAGATACTTTCTGCAAATTTCTTCTGAATGCTGCAACTCTCTTTAACCGTTGGAGAAAGGCTCAACACTAATGACTTGCTCTCATACCATTAATTTCTTCTTTTATTTTTGTCTTTCCAAATAAAACAGAGCTACAGCTACAGCTGATTGAGAAAGAAAGTGATAGGCATTTAGTTTTGATACCATTTGTTTGATTCATATTGCCGTTAGACCAAAAAAAAAAAGATCTCTGGTGTAATCACTGAATTAAAGATCTCGAGAAGCTATTAATCCAATCCATGTCACAAAACTCACTGCTGAAAATGTTGAACCCAATGTCACGAAACTCACTGAAAATGTTGAACCCAATGTCACTAAACTCACTGAAAATGGCCTTAACTTAAAAAACATGTACGTTCGGTCCATCTAACAGACCAACAGCAAAGTCAACCATTGACTTCGCTATTGGTCCGTTGGATGGACCGTGGATGAACCGAACCTACATATATGTTTGTTAAGGATGGCCCTGAAAATGTTGAACCCAATGTCCAACCGTTTAGCCCTTGCGATGATAACTTTTCAACTGCTGCTCTTCCCCGTACTTCATCTCTAGCTGTTAAGACTGTTTATCCA
The DNA here is from genome assembly GCA_001517045.1 of Pseudotsuga menziesii. Classification (NCBI taxonomy): domain Eukaryota; kingdom Viridiplantae; phylum Streptophyta; class Pinopsida; order Pinales; family Pinaceae; genus Pseudotsuga; species Pseudotsuga menziesii. The sequence continues at coordinate 644,808 of LPNX010631579.1, forward strand.
GCTTTGCTAGCTGTCACGCTATCTCAAGTCCTATCTCTCTGACTGTTGGCTCCTGTGACAACAGCAACATTTTCCTTCTCCCACCATCTGCAACTGAATTTTATTAGAAACAAACCAATATAGAAATTCATGATCTGCAAATGAATAAAAATTCATCTGGAAATCTGCAACTGAATTTTAGTAGAAACAAACCAATATAGAAATTCATGATCTGCAAATGAATAAAAATTCATCTGGAAATTATTTTTATTAGAACAAAACCAATAAAGAAAATTCATCTTCTGAACTAATTTTTGCAGCCTGATGAATTTCTCATTGCAAATGCAAATGAATTTTATTAGAACAAAACCGATATAGAAATTCATCTGCAAATGAATTTTATTAGAACAAAACCTATAGACAAATTCATCTTCTAAACTAATTGCAAATGAATTTTATTAAAACAAAACCAATATAGAAATTCAACTTCTGAAATAATTGCTACTCGTGCGGTTATCAATTACTCATTGCAAATGAATTTTATTAGAACAAAACCGATATAGAAATTCATCTGCAAATGAATTTTATTAGAACAAAACCAATATAGAAATTCATCTTCTGAACAAATTGGTGCCATGTAATCAATTACCCGTTTAAAGTTGGAAGCAGATGTCTTCCTCAAAATCAAACTGGATCAGACCAGAGGCTACTTCAAATTTATGTAAACAATAATGGAAGTTATGTTTCAGTTTTGAAGGATAAGAAAAAAATACAAGCATCCATTTTAACTGCATCTATGTATTGGAAATTCAAACCTAGCCGTTGCAATTAAAACGAGGAAATTTGAAACAATGCTCATAATCTGATAAACTTACATATACACTTTCATATTGTAAGGTGACATAGTCGCATATCTATTGAGCAGATCTGTCAGACAAATATAAGACTTTCTCAACCTCTGTGAAACCAAAACAATTGGGAAAACACAAGTGCAAACCTGTTATTAACCTAATAAATGAATCTAAGTTCATGTGGTATATACACAAAGGCATGGAACAATGGTCAGGTGAGCGTAGGCAGGTAAAACACATGCTGTAAAATATACCCTTGGATATGGTACACACATCTAATCATTTTCCTGAGAACTCCAGAGGGAGTAGGCATCGCTCTCAGGAACCATCATCCATACACAATTTTCAGGAAGCACTGTGAGTTTGCTTTCGGTAAACACTCGATTTTTTGACTTGCCTTGAATGAGCTGAAAAAAATTGTACATTAGGGCTTTGAACATCTCCAATCCTTCCATTGGCCATCGATAACCGAGCTAATTACCGCTGGATCAGTTAATTGCCTCTGTTCTTTCAGTGCCCTTGTGGCGAGTTGTCTGACACTTTTTTCAGCGCTTTTTATTTTTTCAGCTTTTTATCAAATTTTTTGTCATAAAAATTTTAAAAACATTGCTACATCTTACAAAGTGTGTTTGGGAGTTTTCTTGTCACTTAATTTTATTTCTGAGCTTAAAATTACCCAACAAACAACAAAAATTACAAATTTTATGAATTAAATTCACTAGATTCAAACAAAAAAATCAGCCTCAAAATCAAATGGTCCCGGTCCCGTGGTGGTTAGACAGGGCTATTTCCATTTATGTGGTCCTTCTCCATGAAACCTGCAAAGCAAAAAGCAGCCAAACCATTATGACTGGCGCGGCCAATCCTTTCCCGGAGCCCAAAACGCATACACATATTATATATATATATACATCATAAAACCTTGTGTAATCCCTTTCTTTGATAGGTTTGTTTCGGGCCTAGCAATCATGTGATATATAAACTTAATATATAACCAGCAACTCATGTGACAAATAGCTAGAGACATATGTGCAACGATCACATGCTGTTGACTCGTTTACCGCACCATTTTTTCCCAAGAAACAGTGTTTCAGGCTCATTGTTCCATACACGTTACTTCATAGATTTATTGATTATGCATTCAAATTTTATTCAATTCTCATTTCGACATCACACGAAATTCTCATTTCATTTCAGTTTAATTTGTTTTACAATCCAACGGGCACGCTCATGTATACCCCATATCTGTCTGGTATTTTTTTAAACAAGCTGGTTTTCATCCTTAACTAGTTTAATATTATAACTAGCAACAACCATATTAATAAGATTAATATGTTTGAAATAGGTGGAAAGGTATATATTTGATATTATAACTAGTAACTGCTATATTAATAAAATTAATATGTTTGAAATAGGTGGAAAGGTATATATTTGCCACATTGATATCTATAATAAATTACTAATATATATTTTTAGGTTGCATTGAGCCTATCACCCTAACAACACATTTTCTAACTTATTGTTTTCATGATGGAAAGCTTATTAAGCCATGCATGGTTTCATGCAATGAAGGTTGACTTGTCACTAAGAGATTAAGAGATGGAGTCAACTAATAGTTTTTTTATTACCACTTCATCTAAATTTAATTTATTAGTTTATCATTATTGGAGTAGCAGTCATGATTGAAGTTGAAGTTAAGCTAATAGTTTTGTCATCAATGGAATTAAGGTCATAGTTGTATCTAATAATTGAATAATTATATCTAATAATGGAGCCCATAGAATCTAGAGAGATGAAAAAACATAGATAGTAGTCCACCACAAAATTCTAAGATATAGGAGGGTAACTCACAATTCATGGCATATAAATAATTAAAAGAATATACCAAAATATATGATGATTCATAAATAGATAAGAGTAATTGATAAAGTAATACAAAAATAACAAATAATTTCATGGTACTTATCATCAATCCCAAATTAAGTGCTTGTATGGTTCTCTCAAATCTAAGAAAGTAGAAAACTCAACTTTAATAATCAATTTAACATTCAAAATTGATGGTGTGTATTGTTTCATATTGAAAGAAATCCACGACAAAAAGTCATGTCAATGAACTTCCAGAAGTAACTAAAATTTTCAGAATATGGTGATAGGAAATCACTTGAATTTATATTGTTATAGGATGATATGACAAATCGCAGACTACCTAAGACTATTATTCCATATTTCGTAGACTACCTAAGACTGTTATTCCATATTTCGTAAATCACTCGATGATTATGGTTCCAAATCTGACGATGACTCCTGTCTTTTCTCAACAATAAATGATGGAAGCCACTCAAAACTTTAGTGTTAAGATTGGGCAAGTTGGATGTGGATCAATTTTCTTTTCTAAGTTGGGGGAAGGAGATTGCATAGCAGTAAAAGTGCTATCATTGCTCTCCAAAGGAGTTCAACCGCTCTTCAATGAGGCAATTCTGAGATTGTGAATGAATGTAATATAATTAGTTTTTTTTTATCCATCTATACTTGCATTTGACACTCAAAAGAAAAAACTGTATGTTGTATAATAAAATTCATCTAAGTGGTTCCACATGGTAAATAGGTTGATCTTCTTTCTAGAGTCCATCATAAACACTTGGTATCTCTACAAAGCTACTGCAACGAGTGGATGGAACTTATGATAATTTACGAACACATGTCTGGAGGTTTCCTAAGTGAACGCCTTTATGGTAAATATATTGCTTGGTTTGATTGAGTTGTTGAATATTAATATCAACACTGAATATCCCATAAAATATGCTTTACTCTCAACGTATTTTAATATAAAAACATAGAAGTTGCCACAATTACTTAATGTAAGTTTATAGCAGATGATATATTTAAACCACTTTATGTGAGGTTTCCCTGCGAGAAATTTCCCGAGCATTTGTGCTGAATTGGAATGAGGATTGCTTGATCTAGGGGTAGAGGCTTCAAATATTCCTTTACCGCTCACAGATTACTCAAAGATGTGATGAGGGTTGGCTCTGTGTCGAAGAGAGCGTTGACATTTTGGAGGGACATGTAAAGGGGATGAGATCGATACAGGGTATATGTCTTGCATTCTTTAGCAGTGCCGTTGTAGAGGTACCCCGAAAAGACAACATGATAATTGTTGCAATCTTCACTGAAATCATTTGAATACGATTGCTAGGTTCCTACAAATAACCCATTATTGAACACATGTATATTGTTTGGGAATTGAATAAACCAAACACCGATGATAATAGAAAGAGAAACAGGTCTCATGCCCATGTAGAGTATTTCTAGAAAGCACTGATTAGAGGGAGTAATATACCCTCGTTTTGGTTTTGAGGGGATATTACGTAAACATGGCCAACTACAAAATGCAGGAGTTTAGAAGAGTTTATTAGGATTTCGAACGATTTTATTAGGATTTTGACTCTTACATGACTGCACACATTAGCTAGACTCCTAGATGCCAAATAAACTCGGACTAGAAGCCTTAAGTGATTAGAGTTGTTCAGTCAAACTAATAGTTGTAGAATCATTATAGTTAAGCTAATAGGTGTGTCTAATAGTTAAGCTAATACTTATCCAATATAATTGTTATCAGAGTTGAAGTTAAGCTAATAGTCCTAGAATCATTGGAGTTAAGCTAATAGTTGTATCTAATAATCGATGGAGTTAAGCTTGTAGTTGTATCTAATAATCCAATAGTTGAAGATTAATTTTAATTTTTAAAAATATCACTAAGTGTACTTATCACATGTTAATTAAGCTATTTTTTTAATTTTTTTTGAAATTATCAATTACTAATTTTGGACGAAGCCAATAGAATCAATTTCGAGAGTACACTTGTCTCATTTTCGTTAATCTTGGACGACACCCATATAATCAATATCAACAATACACTTGTCTCATTCTCATCTATAAATGAAAAAACATAAACCCCAAAATTCTAAGATATACACCTAAACATGTACTCTATAAATAATAAAATAAAATAAAAGTAAGAGAAAAATATCCCATTTGTAAAAGGGAGAGAGTCTCCCATCTTAAGAATTATTGATTTAAGTCTCCCATCTTAAGAATTATTGATTTAATTATTATTTCGGTATATGATATTAGTTTATCGAAGTTTGAATATGTTAGTATAATATTTACATTTTCCATCGGGATTATACAATCTAAATATTTGATATCAATTTGAGTAATTTTAAAAATTTTAATTAAAAAATTTAAATTATAACATTTCAATTTTATTAAATCATTTTTTCTTTCTTCCCGTTAATTATACTTAACTTCCAAACTTCTCATTGAATAATTTGGGGCTGTCTAAACTTTAAAGGATTTGCAATTTTTTTTGGGTGGAATGGAAGTTTGTATTAGAGAAATTATTGAAATTATAATTTGGGTTATTATAATTGTAATTTTTACTATCCTAATACATTGAAATGAGATTCAAGTTAATTATGTAATTTTTGCAATCCAAAACTACCATTTTAACATAGATTTTGGTAGAAAAAATCTAAAAAAAATTGAGTATAAATTTTTTAAAGTTTAACTTACTCTATTTTGAAATTATAAAAATATTTTTTTAAATTATAAATTATTATTTTTTAATTTAACTTTAGTATAAAAATTATTAAATTAATTAATTATATATATATTTTTCAGTAGAAAAAAAATACCAGATCCTGTTATTCTATTGAATCAAAGATCATCATATACATTCAGTCAAAGACTGTCTCCATAGATAGGTTCAGCCATGGATCCTCTTGACTCTATGAGTCTCCGTCATCATACCACGGTCAGGGGAACACAACCTGATGTAGAGTAGGCTTTTATCATCACTCCTGTATAGACAGGTCAGAATTTTATCAGTTTCTTGATATGAGCAGAAGTAACATAAAACAAGAGCATAAGAAGATGATAGAAAGTCTCTTAATGGGATTGCTTAGATCCCAACAAATGATATAGTGCTTAAAGGGCCAGCACATACTAATATAACTGAAAATTACCATGATCAGTAATCTTGCCAAACATATATTCTTGGAAAATCCCAAAGCCTGAATCAAGAGAAAGTGCAAATTTTGAGAGACTATCTGCAATCTGGTTATGCTCACGATATATGTGTTTCATGGTCATATCCGTAAAATAATGAAGTAAATCTCTTAAATCATCACACCAATGAATCAGATGGGGTAAGTTCAGTGTGCCTTTTCCTGTGGCCCATGATATGATGACAAGGGAGTCTCCAAAAAGAGAGTGAAGAGGGATTCCCATAAACTTTGAGACAGAGAGAAGAGCCCAAAGAGCCATCAGCTCTGATTTTGTGTTTGTGCTCCTACCACAGCCCATGGAGAATTGTATGCTGTGAGAGCTGCTCAAATACAAAATAAAGCCTGCCCCTGCGATGTTCTTGGCGGCTGCACCATCAAAAAACCCACAGGGAAACTCCATCATTGGAGGTAGTCTTACCTTTCTGTTTTTAATCTTTTTGATAGGAACAGAGTATGTGTGGAAGAGAAAATCAATGTGTTGAAGGACTGGAAAGATTGCTGGATTTTTCCCTTCGAAGATACATTTATTCCCATGCTTCCAAATAGACCATAAGGTGAAAAACGGCAGGTATAACTTGGGATAGTCCAGAGAATGATCTCTAACCCAATGATCCAGGAACAATCTAACCGTAGTTCCAGAGGCAGCTTTATTAATGGTTCCAATGTCAAATTGCTCAAATACAGTAGCAAAGGTATTCTTTGTAAAATGGCATTTTGAGAATAGATGCTGTGTTGTTTCTTCCTCTTTTTTGTAGAGCTGACAGCAGCTTGGTCCCTGTAATCCACGTTTGATGAGCTGATCCCATGTTAATACTTTATTTTTAATGAGAAGCCAAATAAAGAATCAAATTTTATCCGGTATATTGAATTTCCATAGAACCTGAAAAACAACAGATGTATCCATGTCAGGCTCCTTTAAGTGATCCACCATACACTCATATACCATAGCCGTGGTGATGGAACCTGAGTAATTCCTGTATGTCCAAAGAAAATGATTAGGAGTGGATATAAGACGGATCCTCCCATGTTCCAGCCCCTTAACATAATCATCCCAGAGAGAATGCCATTCTCCACCAAGATCTAGGTCCATGGCAGAGAGCCAATAGTTCATGGCTTCATTTGAGTAATTTCTGGCTTGAGCTAGAGATGAGATGCCGTAATCTTCCAGATAGCTATGGAGTTCCCGAGGCAAAATATAACATGTGCCCATACCTGAGATCGGGTCTACTCCTACCTTTATTCTTTCACCATTACCTACCATTGAAATAAGTCCCTTGCCAAGCCAAGAAATAGTACTAATGAATCCTTTCCAAATAACAGAGACACCCATAGTAGAGAAACATTTGCCTCAAATCCATGATAGAACATTTTCCTTCTTTAAATATTTCACAGAGATTACTTTGAACCAAAGACCAATTCCGCATAGAGCAAGCCAAAAAGATTTGAGTCTTAGGGAAGTACCGAACCATTCTAATTATTTTATACCCCAGCCCCCTTGAGATGTTGGCTTGGAGAGAGAGGACCAATCAACAAGGTGAAATTTTTTCTTGTTCCCCGCAGAGCCCTAAAGGAAATCAAAGATTAAACTTCCGAGTTTCCTCAAAATGGATTTCGGTAAGGGGACTAGTGATTGCCAGTACACTGGGAAGCTGGTCAGAACAGCCTTAATGAGGACCAACCTCCCTCCCATAGATAGAAGCTTGAAAGACCAATGTTGAATCCTTTTCTCAAACTTTTTTATAAGCCATAACCAGTCTTTAACCAAATAACCCGAGGGATTTAAAAAATAACCAAGGTAATTTAAACCCATTGAGATGTCCTGGGTTTTGAAAGATAGAGAGCGAGAGATTCTGTTTAAAGTCACATCATCAACATTTTTGAATAGAAAGCAAGACTTCTCAGCATTTATGAGCATTCCTGATGCTTCACAAAAGGAATCCAAAATTACTTTGAAGGCTATCCATTCTTCGCAAGAACCAAAACCAAAAAGGATCACGTCATCAACAAAAAGGAGATGAGAAAGGGATAGGTGTTTCATGATTTTGATCCCTTTTACCAGACCACGCCTACAAGCATCATCAATAAGAAGGCTGATTCCTTCAATCACAAGGATAAAAAGAAGAGGAGAGAGTGGACATCCTTGTCTGATTCCATGGGAGGCCATAAAAAAGTGAGAGGGGGAGCCATTGATAAGAAGAGAAAAAATTGACCGAGGTTAGATAGCCCATTATCCAATTGACTCCTTCCAGAGGCATACCAATTTGCAGAAGAATGAGCCTCATATAAGACTAGTTGACTCTGTCAAAGGCTTTGGAGAGATCAAGTTTGAGGACAAATATAGATATATGTGATGATATAAAATCACTCAAACGTTTAAAAAAGGACTTAGAAATCGTAAACCTGTGAATACTTCTTACATCATGTCTCATACAGTTTTATTTGCATGGGGATATTTTGATGGCTCGGCTGCTGGAGATCCACATTTATGTGGTTCTGGGGGTATTCTCTATTTAAAGGATGATCATTACATCACATTTAAAGCTGGTTTGGGAACATGTACTAACAATTTTGAAGAGATTTGTGCACTTAAATTACTTCTTTCTTTGGCTTTGGGTAAGCAGATCTCAAAAATCATGATTTTTGGTGATTCATTGTTGGTTATTAACTGGGTAATAGGTAAAATCAGAATTCATAATCTTGAGCTTTCTCAGATAGTCCATGAATTCATCAGAATATCTGATTTGTTTGAGTATGCAGACTTGTAGCATATTTATCACGAAAGAAATACTATAGCTGATGCATTGGTAAGTGATGGAGCAAAAGTTCAGAATGGTTACTGGCACATTTCTAAGTTTGAGGGGAATGATCATAATGATTCTTTCCAGATATTTTGAAAGGTTATAAAGGCAGTTTTCTAGCTGTTGCAGTAACATCAGCTATTTATGATATGTATGAAAGACACTTGGTTTCTTTTTCAATGTTTATGATATGTATGATTTTAAGTTTTTGATGTATAGGAGGTTTGTATTTTGATACATGTTGTTGATATTTTGAATATCTTTATGTAATGAAGATCAGTTGGATATTTGATCATTTGTGATCAGTTATGACTTATTGTTTTTTGAGAGTATGGGAAATTAGTTTAATTGCACCATCTGATGAATGTAATTTTGTATGTCTATATATAAACTTATGATTTTTTTGGGTGGAAAAAAAGGTTTTATTTGCGTGGCTTTCAAATCTTGCTATATTTCTATAATAATAGAATATATATGTTGTAACTATAATTTGGAGAAACTCATCTGTGGCCTTTCTTGGAAAAACTTTTCATTCTCGCCTTTCTTGGAAAAACTTTTCATTCGGAAGGAGAGAGAGGAGGTGTCACACACCTAGATTTAATAAATTTTTATTAATTTTTTTTAATATTTTGTTTTATTTTTTATTTTAAACATTTTTTACAATAAGTTAAAAATAAAATAAATATAATGGATTTTTTTTTTGTTAATAAAAGATACTGGAGGGGACAAAAATGAAATAGTTGTTGAAAGAGTGTTTGTTAACCCACAAGAGGAAAAGACAAATGGTTGAAGCTCGTGACTGAGAAGTCAAGGTGCAAGAGGCATCTTCCCCAAAATAAAGTCACAACTCCTTGTTGAATGCTAAAGAGCAGGCGGCTCATGGGGAATTGAATCCAATAATGCAAGATATGGCGCATTAAGTGGATTTTGCTCTTGTGGTTCATCGAATAGGCTTGGGGGTTCTGGAGCAAGTGAGACTTGGATGCTCTAGGAGTTGGTTGGGAGGAACGGCTATTTCATTTATGTTTTCCCCGATAGTGGTGCTAGGTTAAATCTTGTCCGATTTCTTATGTGATTAAAACTAGTTACAGTAGGATTTTCACTTTTAACTATGAATCACAACTATTTATTTTAGCAAAAATTTATTATGCATTTGTATGCAATACTGATCTATTATGCATCTGTATACAATATTGATCTATAAAACATGTGCTCAAATATTTCCTATTTATGTTTTTGAATCTATATATTCTTTCCCATTATTTATTTACATGTCTGTAAAATAATCTTATTTAGTATTTGTAGGATTCCTAAATACCAATCTATTATGCATCTATATAGAATATTGACCTATAAAACATTTGCTCAAATATTTCCTATTTATGTGTTCGAATCTAAATATTCCTTCCCATTACTTATTTTCATGTCTGTAAAATAATCTTACTTAGTATTTGTAGGATTCCTAACTAATCTCTGTTTGGACATCCATACCCGAATCAAATTATGTTTTAACTTTAATAGCAAATTCACAAAAAGATCACCAAAATAAAGTAAATCCAATAATACAGTTAAGTATTCGTATGTATAAAACTAATAATCAAAAGTACTATAATATGGTTATTCTCTTAACATATTAAGATCCGAGAGGCCTCCATAGAACTATAAGCATCTCATTCATAAAATCCCCCTTGTTACAGATTAAGAATGCCTAAATCTAAACTAATCGTGAGTTAGTAGAATAACTACATATGCACTATAGGGAATTATAAATACATAAATGTGCAATATGTGAGTTTTTAAATATCGAAATGCAACCATAATGATTTAATTATAAAAAGTATTGAAATCACAAATATCCCATCTATTAATTAACTAGCAGTCCTCGATTGAGTCAAAGGCATCAACATAAAGGTTATGATTGCTTTAAGCATATAGATCCTATCTGCCTAACTAAAACCGGGGTTTAATCTTTACCTTATTAAAACCAAATCTACTACGTCAGATTTCGAATCAAGATTTCAAATCTGTTACTTGTAATTAAAACCAACTAATTATCCATACCTGGCAGTAAGGCCACGATTAGGTGGCGACCTTTAAAACAAAAATCACGATAGGAGCTATCGTTTAATATCCTTTGCATAAACTTAAATTAATGGCAGGTATTACATTAAACTCCAGTGATGCATGAATACCAGAAAACACATAAATAAGAATTTGGCACAGACCGTAAGGGTCGCAATACTCTTTTAATATCAAATGTTAAACAAAATGGATCTGAAATCCTTGTGGCTATAAGACCAACAATGATGGAATCCACCATCTATTAAAAACCCCAATATTTAAATAAGTTTACAATCCAAGGTTGACAAAAGTGGTGATAAGCCCATCAACGATGGCACCCATGAAAATATTTTAATCCAAAGAACAAACATACACACAAAACAAGTTTAAAAACAAATGTTGGAACAAAGATGTTGTGAATCCCTATGCCCAATATTTTATGAACCCTAAGGGTTGAAACAGTTTCATAATAAACTTATCTTACAAGAAGGTGAAATCCTGAACTTTCTTCACGACTCTAAAACCCAACCAAGAGCCACTCGCAACAATCAACCCCGGGTTAGTCAGTGACTGAGTGTAAATAAAACTAGTAAATAGAGAGAGTGAGGTTTCATATTTACCTTGGCATTTTAAGACGTGGGCCTGGGAGGAGGTGACCTTGTCACCATCCTCGTCGGTGGTCCATATCCTGCAACCACCTTCCCACAGTGAGAACCATAATAATTATGAAAATATTTGCACAATGTAAGACAAGTCTAGTTTCCTTTTACCTTGTTTGATTTGCAAACAGGGACAGGGGTCGGCTCCTCTTGGATCCCTTACCCCTCCTCTTCCTCTAAGAAAGAATATAAGCATCAGTCCCTACAGCCGGAGAGTTCACAAAAACATTTTTTAACATAACAATTGGAGAGTTAAAAAGAATTTTCTTACCTGGGAGAAGGAAGTGCAAGGATGAAGAAGGTGGTCAGGTTTGAGTCGCAGCAACCAACAAACTATGGAAATTGACGGCCATTTGTGCTGAGAAGACCTCCTTTACACCTTGGGAATCAACCAGGAGGAATGCCAATAACGGCTAGGAAAGTTTTACACCCAAGAACCTTACAAAATCACCATGAGGGCATAGCCTCTGTTCCTAGATCTTACAGACCGAATAACCACAAAAATGAAGGGTTTAGACAAAGACAAATATACATTAGACCCTAAACAAAACCCTGGCCATCATGTTGTACAAGTGGACAACCGAGATTCATTCTCGAGCGAGCCTTAAAGGCCTCGCTACGCTGTCAACTCTCAGCCAGGGAAGCACTTTATTTCTCAATCAACCACAGTACAAACCTTTTATAACCTATCATAACGCATGACCGAATAAATTTATCATAACATGACTATATTTTATTGCATTCAAACCAATGTTCGACTATGGTATAAACCCCATAGCCCTAACTATGTATAAACAAGTAAATCAATGCAATAACCTTGATATATGTTAACCCTTGCGCTTTAGGACCAAGGTTATACCTTGGGTCTTTTTAGGCCTTAATACATTTAAATAATGGGATCAAGACTATACCCATAGTCTCTCAAATATTGTCATATGCAACTAAATCATCAATGCTTAATAGTTAAGGTGAAAAATGAAGACCAAGACTTAGCCTTAGTTATAAGAAAACCTTTAGTAAACCTATAACAAGATAAACATAAAAGAGAACAAAACATCACCTTCAGGTATGACGACAACATGCCGTTAACCTTGTAAACATCCACACTGTGTGCAACTTGCCAAAAAGAAGTTTTAGAAATTGTGTAAGTGACTATACAAAGCAACGACAAATTTACTTATGCTACAGTAACTATTAGATGCTAGAAACATGAAGATGTTTTTATATAGTTATATGTGAAGTCATCAGCAAGAGAAAGTACAGTAATTCACCGACTAAGGAAGCCATTAACCACGGGAGCTATCGACAAACAAAGCCAATGAAGAACAAAGTCATTTACAAATGACCTACGAAGGAAGTCATCAACCAGGGAAGCTATCGACAAACAAAGCCAACGAAGAACAAAATCATTTACAAATGAGTGATGAAGTGAAGCCACAAAGGAAGAGCTGTCCTTCTCCACACGGTGACATGAATAAAACAAAAGGATAGGATGGGAGAATTATTCTTCAAAAGAACCAAATTAGATAATACAGCATAATTTTCAATCAATATTTAATTAAAATTGTGATTTTATTTTTTAAATGAAAATGTGATTGAGTTTTGTGTGATTCATTTAACGTTGATATGTATAGTTAGTCGATAGAGATGAAGAGAAAGGACATAAACGTCCAACGTCCTTCCCATAAAGTAAGAATACCTCGAAATTGGATCACTTTTGGTATTTAATACATCTGGATTTATCTATGCTCAAATTATTAGCAAGGATGAAATGCCAACTTAATAACATTATCCTAACATCTAAACATATCAACTTAATGAATATATTAACCACCGATAAATAACTAACACCAACCTGCAATGTAATGCAAAACACAATGTAGGATATTAAGACATTCCTTTCAACAAAATAGCTATGATTTCCTTGTTAACAAACAGTTACTCAAATTACAAAATTGAATATAAAATTGATGGATGCAGAATTCAATTTTGAGAACATTCATATTTAAAACACGCAAATGGAAAATATGAGTTTAACTAGATTGAGTTTCTGTACTAGGAATTTCGACTATGTAAACATGTCATTGTTGGCTCCATATAAAGTAATCCTGCATACGTTCACCTTGAGTCTTGGGCTAAGGTGATGATAGTGGCCAAAAAGAAAGAGAGTGCTTAACCTAATTCACTAGAAATTATATGTGTATCTCACCATAAAATATTGGTAATGACATTTCCATGGTGATCTCTATAAAATACATTTGTCATGCTCCATAGGGAAAGCAATGAACTATATTTATATACAACAATCAAAACATGTGAAAGGAGGATGTTGTTTTTTTAATTTTCAAAATTAGTATGCAATTGTATATGAGCAATTCTAAAAAATAGTATGCAATTGTACATAACTAGGCCAACTGCATTGACATGGGCTTAATGGTCAAACCCTAATAAAATATTCAGTTGCTTGTGATGATGAGAAAAGTGGTATTTTTTTAATAATTACTTTCATTGAAGGAAGGAATGTGCAAAGCTTTGTAGTTCAACTGGATTTTCAAATTGGTCTTCGCGTGATGAGGGAGTCATCATTTCAAGGTGCTCAAATGGTCGAGTGGTTGACCTGTTGTCAATCGTTGGAGGCAATTCAACTTCATAGTGTATTCCATAACTAACTTCCAAATGTTTACTTTAAAACAAGTCTAGCACAGATAAGAAGTAGACTAGGGAACCTGACACCACTGTTGGGAAAACAAAATTCAAATAGTCGTTCCTCTCAACCAACTCCTAGAGCATCCAAGTCTCACTTGCTCCAGAAACCCTTGATCCTGTTTACTAAACCATCAGCACAAAATCCAATCAATGCACCATCTCTTGCACTAACATATCAATTCCTCGTCCATCGCTAGCCTCTTGCTTGCTAAATGGACATAGGACTATTATATAATATTTTTCCTAGGACTTGGTCATTTATGAGCCTCCTTCTCTCTAGCAATCCACAAGGAGTTGAGACTTGATTTTGGGAAGAATTCCTTCTACATCTTGAGTTCTCACTCAACAACTTTCGTCACTTGTCTTTTCCTCTTGTGGGTCAACAAACACTCTTTCAAAAACTATTTCAGTTCTGATCCCTTCCAGTATTTTTAATTAATAAATAAGAATAGTCCATTACATCTATTTTTGACTTTCTTGTAAAAAATATTTAAAAAATAAATTTTTTTAAAAAAGAATAATAATTTATCTTAATTCAGTGTAATACAAACTCATCGAAAAAACTGATAAAGTCTACAAGAAGCAACCCATTACATAATGCTTTCCTCTTGTGGGTCAACAAACACTCTTTCAACAACTATTTCAGTTCTCATCCCTTCCAGTACTTTTAATTAATAAATAAGAATAATCCATTACATCTATTTTTTACTTTCTTGTAAAAAATATTAAAAAAATAAAAATATTAAAAAAGAATAATAATTTATTTTAATTCAGTGTAATACAAACTCATCAAAAAAGACGATAAAGTCTACAGGAAGCAATCCATTACATAATGCTTTCCAAACAAAAAGCAACAAAAAAGATTCAAAACCCCATAATTCCATTACATGCCAAAAGTAAAAAACTTGTGATTCTCATACAACGAGCTGACAAAAAAAAGACATCATTACGATAGATCTGCACAGTCAAAACAAGAAAAGGAACCATTATCCTCCTTTAATCCTTCTATGCATTTTTCCCAAGATAAAAGGCCCATATATGAAATAAAAGCCCATATCTAAAATAAGGGCCTCTTTTGAAACCAAGTCAACTTCCTCGTTTTGTTCTCTGTAAATATGCTTAAATTATAGACTTTGAAAGAATTCCACGAGTGATTGAATCCTAGAAAATGATTGTTGAAGAGATAGAACCTGTAAAGGCCAAATTTTGTTTGCTCGGTTTATGATGGCAAGAGAATGTCCAAAAAATTGAAGGAATCAATGCCCATAAGACTAGAGAATTTTAAAAGGAACCACAAAACCAAGATTTCTTCTTTGGTATTTGAACCATTTCCAACATTTATATGAAGTATGAAGAAATGCTCATTGTTTATCCTAGGAATAACTCTAGCACCACACCTGCCATCTTTTCCTACACCATCAAAAAAACCGGTAAGACATGCATTCAACACTAAGAAGATGGACTTGTCTATGTGATGAATTCTTTTCTGAAGACATTTCATATTCTTTGGACAAGGTAATAATGCTCATTGATCCAGATGGAGATCGGTGGCCACCCACCTATTCCATTGGCTCAAAACAATTGTCCATTGTGGCAGTTTCCTAGTTATTTTTTGGCAGTTTTTCGAGTCCTAAACTTTCGGGGCCGTTTTGAGGCCTTAAACGACGTTTTTTTGGAGATTCGGGGCCAAATGGTTGCCATCGGCATGCATTTGGCCGACCAAAAGTTGTAAATCTTAGACTGACCTTTCCAACGAGTTCTCGAACGCCCAAATCGGAGATCGTATGCAAAAGTTAAGACCCCGGGAAGTTGACTGTTCAACTTACCACCGTGGGGCCGCAAACTTTATGACGGTTCATCTTCTAGGGTTACGTTTTGGGACTTTTGGGGTTCTCGCATCATTCTTATTATAAATAGGCCCCTTTGGCCTCATTTTGTAGAAAGCTTGGCACGAATGAGCGTAGCAGCCACATCTCTTCTCAGAGATAGCTACCACCATTCTAGCAATTGTATTACAGTCTGTTCTATTTCCGCCATTTAATAGAATATGTGTTTACTGTATCTCTGTTATCTTTGCAAAATGTCTGTTATTATGATTCTATATATGTTCTTTCATTTCGTTCACGCCTAAATCCGGATCAGTGGTATCAGAGCAATCTGCTCTTTGATTGTTTCTCGGTGCATGTCCCCGACGAGGTCCGAGTACAGAGAGTTTGGTCTCGAACTAGTTTCACTTGATCATTCTCGCCGTCCCAAACGACCTCCCATGGCGGAAGAAAAGAGAGACGACGGAGCAGGAGATCCTATCAAGTCGCTGCTCGAGGAAGCCCTCGAGCGACAGAGGAACGAGATGATGGATAGTTTCGCCCAAATCCTTCGGCGAATGCCGGCCGCGGCCAGTGCATATTCAACAAGCAGCCGGTTCGGGGATGCAACTCCCTTTAAGGTACAAGTTAACTTTGATATTCCTTTATTTGAAGGTAATATTGATGCAGATGCCCTATATAATTGGGTGAATGTTCTAAAAGGGTATTTCTCTGTTCACAATTTTTCCGACAGAGAAAAGATCACCTTTGCGCTCCTTAAGGTAGCCCCCCATGTCCAAAATTGTTGGGGTACTTATTGTGAGCAAAACTTATCAGACGAGTCTGAAATGTTTGAAACAATTCCCACTTGGGCCTCTTTCATAGATTCCGTCAAGGAACAGTATTACCCCGTGGGAAACTATGATGACCAGTACACAAAATGGACCATTCTGCGTCAAGAAAGGGACCAGACGGTGTCAGAGTACACCAACAAATTTCATACTCTGCGGACAAAGCTGAGTATCAAAGACTCCGAGCGGCACCTAATCCTGAAATATCGCAGTGGTCTACATCGGTACATCCGAAATGAGATGGACTTCCTCGACATCTCTTCACTTGGATCCGCCTATCGGTATGCTGTCAAAATCGAGGAGAAATTTTGACAAAAGAAAAAGCGAGACTCTGGACCTGCGAATCCACCACAGAAGCAAGGCAAGGGAAACCCTGGCCCGCAGAACACAGCAAAAGAAAACGACAACCAATCCCCGCCACAAGCAAAGAAGGGAGATCGAAAGATAAAGAAGGACACTGGTAATTGGTGCGAATTTCATAAAAGCCCTTGGCACAACACTGATGAATGTCGCTCAAAGCAGTCATTAGTGGCCGAGATCAAATCTTCAGAATCAGATCCTGATTCCGATTCTGAACCCAATGCCATAGCCGCAGACAATGGGAAGCAGATCATTGATGCAGACCCCACTGCCACTGTTGCTACTGCAAAGATTCAACTAGAGGATCCTGAAGATTCAGAGGCAGAGGAGCGCCTATTCCACTCATAGATGTGGGTGAAGGGAACGCCTCTACATTTTTTTGTTGACAATGGCAACCAAAAGAACCTGATCTCAGCAGAAGTTGTCAAGAGATTGGAGCTTCCAACAAAACCACACCCGCAACCTTATAAAATCGGTTGGCTAAGCCAAGGACGTGGTATCTGAATTACTCAGCAATGCCTCCTACCATATGGCATCAATCCTTTCCAAGACGAGGTACTGTGTGATGTGGCCCCACTTGAAGTCTGTAATGTTCTTTTAGGACAACCATATATGTGGAAGCATCATGTTGTGTATGAGTCACGGCCTCGCAGTGTCATTGTCATTTTGGGAGGACAACTCTACCGAATCCCAGAGACAGTTGCACCTACTACAGTCTCGTAGGGTAGGAAGATAAGCTCCCACATCAGAAAATTATTCCTCTTCACAATTGCGTCTGAAGGAGAACATAAGATCACAGAGACCTCCACACCCTCTGCACA
>LPNX010631579.1:662808-673322 GCA_001517045.1 Pseudotsuga menziesii
GCCACAAGAAGAAGACATAGCCATTGTTTCCTCATCTATCCGAGTACCTCTACAATGCAAGGCCACGCATTCAAGGTGCTCATCCAGAAACAAATCATCCAGACAACAATTACAGCCCTCTCGGGGTGCCAAAGAAAATCAGCCTCTTCACTTCAACAAATGTCACACCAGGAGATCAACTCAACACACAGTTTGAGATATGATACAGGATTCGACGCAATGGAGACCATTGCTTCCTAAGGAGGGAGGATTGATCCAGATGGAGATCGGTGGCCACCCACCTATTCCATTGGCTCAAAACAATTGTCCATTGTGGCAGTTTCCTAGTTATTTTTCGGCAGTTTTTCGAGTCCTAAACTTCCGGGGCAGTTTTGAGGCCTTAAACGACGTTTTTTTGGAGATTCGAGGCCAAATGGTTTCCATCAGCATGCATTTGGCCGACCAAAAGTTGTAAATATTAGACCGACCTTTCCAACGAGTTCTCGAACGCCCAAATCGGAGATCGTATGCAAAAGTTATGACCCCGGGAAGTTGACTGTTCAACTTACCAC
Organism: Pseudotsuga menziesii; assembly: GCA_001517045.1. Lineage (NCBI taxonomy): Eukaryota > Viridiplantae > Streptophyta > Pinopsida > Pinales > Pinaceae > Pseudotsuga > Pseudotsuga menziesii. The sequence goes on from LPNX010631579.1 coordinate 663,360, forward strand.
CGTGGGGCCGCAAGCTTTATGACGGTTCATCTTCTAGGGTTACGTTTTGGGACTTTTGGGGTTCTCACCTCACTATTATTATTATAAATAGGCCCCTTTGGCCTCATTTTGTATTCAGCTTGGCACGAATGAGCGTAGCAGCCACATCTCTTCTCAGAGATAGCTACCACCATTCTAGCAATTGTATTACAGTCTGTTCTATTTCCGCCATTTAATAGAATATGTGTTTACTGTATCTCTGTTATCTTTGCAAAATGTCTGTTATTATGATTCTGTATATGTTCTTTCATTTCGTTCACGCCTAAATCCGAATCACTCATAGAACTGGAAAAAAGATTTATATGTTTATCTTCAAAGATGATTTAGTTCATGATCTTCCAGATTTCCCAACAAAAACAAAGATGGAAGAAATTTCCACTCCTTCAATATAATGGTTTCCCTAAGTTTTATTTAGATTCAATTGACTAGCTATTGTCTCTGAAGTCATCGACCATAAGAGAAAGACACAGAAAAATGATTAATATTCTCCTTGTCTTTCATACATAGAACATAGATATTTGGCCCACTCCAATTCCTACGTTGTCGGTTGTCCCAGGTTAATAAACAGTTCTCAAAAGATAACTATATAAAACATTTCATTTTGTAGGAATGTGCCACTTCCACAACTATTCAAACGACCACTTGGGTACATCAAAGTTTGTGTTTACAACAATGGCCTTATAATTTTTCTTTTTAGAGACCTGTCCTGATTGCTTGTTTCCAACCCAAACCAATTCATCAATTCTACCCTGCAATCTAATACCTTCCATAATTTTTATTATTTAGAGACAAGATCTAAGAAGAAACACCATCATAGACGTAGATTTTAATGTGGTAAAACCCCATAAGGGGAAACATACCTGTAGGAAAAGTATTGAAACTCATTAATCAAGAACGAGAGATTACATGACAGGACTCGGCCTTCTAAGACTTCTATACTATTATGTACCCCAACCATGCACTATAGACTTCATGAAATAAGTTACATGAGTAAAACCACTTTTGGTTATGCTCGTTATGAAAACTTACTGTAAACACATTAGTTTAGTTGTCATTATTAACAATCTCCACCTTGAAAACAAATTTTCTAATAATTTTCCCAAGACTACTCATCACCTTTTTTTTCAAACCAAGAGAAGTTACACACCATCGCAACTTCTCTCTAACAACACTAGTTTTGTAAACATATCCGCACAAATTTCTTGAGTATGGACCTTTTTCATATCTACTCCACCTTCATCGATGGATTGTCTTACAAAATGATACTTTACATCAATATGTTTAGTCTTACTATGATAAACAAGATTTGTATCCAAATGCATAGCACTTTGACTATCACAAAAAACAGGCACACTGTTATGCAACCTTCCAATTTATCTTAGGATACCTCTCATCCAAATATCCTTTTTGCAAGAATGTGACGCAACAATGTATTCAACCTTGGTACTAGATAAAGAAACTGTCTCCTAAAGCTTTGACATTCAACTTATAGCCCCATATGCAAGAGTAAAGACATAACATGAAGTATACCTTCTCTTGTCCAAATCACCTACAAAATCTGGATCAACAAAACCCCATCCAAAATCATTGTTATTATTAAAGGTGATACAATAGTCACTTGTACCTCTTAGGTACCGAAGCACCCATTTCACTGCATTTCAATGTTCTTTTCCTAGATTTTCCATGCATTTACTAACAACACCTACTGCATATGAAATATCATGTCTAGTACACATCATTGCATACATTAAACATCATATTGCATTGACATATGGTACACGAGACATACAATCCTTTTATTCAACACTACTAGGACATAAACCTAAAGAAAGCTTAAAATGGGAAGCCAAAGGAACATTTATAGGTTTTGCCTTGTTTATTTCAAACCTGCAAAGTATTTTCTCATCATACTTCTCCTGTGAAAAACTAAGCCTTACCATTTCTTTTGTCTCTATGTATTTCAATACCCAAGATTTGTTTTGTAGCTCCAAGATCCTTCATATCAAAATTCCTAGCCATCTGAGCCTTCAACTTGTTAATATCAAACATGCTTTTACTCACAATAAGAATATCATCAACATACAACACTAAGATAATGAATATGTCATTTAACCTTTTTAAGTATAAACAATGATCATATTCACTTCTGGTATATCCATGGATAATCATGAAAGAATCAAACTTCTTGTACCATTTCCTAGGAGACTGTTTCATACCATACAATGATTTCTTTATCTTGCAAACTAATCTTCCCTTATGATGTTGCACAATACCTTCTGGTTGTTCCATATAAATATCCTCATCTAAATCTCCATGTAAGAAAGGTGTTTTAACATCTAGTTTCTCTAACTCCAAATCAAGTAATGAAACTAGTGTTAACACAATACGAATAGATACAAGCATGAAAACTCGTGAAAAAATATCATGATAGTCAATACCTTCCATCTAAAAGTACCCTTTTGCGACCAATCTGGTTTTGTATCTTTCAACCTTACCATCAATGCCTTTCTTCAACTTGAAGACCTACTTACATCCAAGAATTTTTCTATCTTTGGGGAGTTCAACCAATTCCCATGTGTTGTTTTTCTCCACAGAATGCATTTCTACTTTCATTGCCATATTCCACTTAGCATCATCAACACAATCAATTGCTTCCTAAAAACAAGAAGGTTCTCCTTCACCAATAAATAAAACAGACGAAACAAACTCAGTATACCTCCTAGGAGGATTTCTCTCCCTTATTGATCTTCTTGGTGTAGGATGTGGGGTTTCCACATTTTCTTGAATTCCTTCATCTCCTATGACTTCTCTCTCACCAAAAACAGGTGAAAAAAGGAATTTGGGTAACACTTTTCGCTTGTTTTTTACAAACAAAACCACTAAAATTTTATGTTTTTTAACTTTGACCTCTTCAAACCCATATCTCCCTTAGGAATTTCGACTTGAAGTAAACACAAATGTTTTAGAGAATTGAATTAGCTTTCTACTCGTATTTAAAAAAAAAAAATTTCATGGACATATCGTGGGACAAATTTGGTGCTCAACAATGACATATACGTGAAACTTTTAGGTATCACTAGTACATGTGAACTTTTTTCCCATGACAAATCGTTTCTATGGCAACACATTTATGTCTCTATAGCAATGAATAGAAGCCCAAATTTTCGTCACAAAATTTGCGTCACATTAGCCACACTTCGAATATTTTGTCAGTATAACGATAGAACACCGATGACACGTGGTGATTGTGGCATTTGCTTCAAAAAAAATAGGCATCGATATAGAGATGCTTATGTGTTTCTATAGCAATGGTTAAGCATCACTATAGCGATGGTTTATTATGGAAAAAACAAGCGAATAAGTCAAATTGTGTCGTTTGAGCGATGTTTGGGAGTCGCCATAGTGACAGAATATTGTTGCAAAATCAAGCAACTATTTCTTATTACATCACGGGAGTGACGAAATATTGTCACAAAATCAAGAAACTATTTCATATTGCATCGGTATAGCGACGTACATTGATCGCAATAGCGACGTCAATGCATCACTATATGCACGAAAGTATGCTGAAACCAAGAAATTCCCAACTCATTTTTCGTTTCTATAGCGGTGGTTTATTGTCGCTAGAAAGACAACAACCTGTCACTATAGCGACGAGAGTTTGTCACAACTTAGAAGAGACTAAGCATTGATTCGTTGCTATACTAATGTTGCTATGTTAGTATAACAATAGAAGTATGTCACTATAGCGACGTTTACTGTGTTTTATTTTTTGTAAATATATAAAATTCGCAGCAAAGATTATATTTCAAATCTAGGAATACCTGCATTCTAGAAATGATTTTAGAACCTAAACATTGGTATAATTACACCAGGAAGAAAGGAAAAATCCAAGCGATTTTTCATGCATTCAAGACTTTCTATCTAAATTCAAAACCCTTAGACTCTTAGTTGAAGAATCCAAGATAGTTAAACCAAACAAGAAATGCATTTATGTTATTCTTGCTAAGCTTCACTCTCCTTATTCAATTTTTTCAGTTTTTTTCTTTTAGAGGTCCATACATTATTATTTCCATCAGCAGCAAAATTTAAAAACTATTTCATTTCATTGCTTTTCATAATAATTTTATATGCACTAGTATGAAAATTCCTCGATATCCTAACAATTTTGATTCAAACTGTGACATTTAAACACCCATCCTGTGGCACATAATTCTATCTATGTCATTAACCACACAATTCACTGAAAATATATCTAATGCAGTATTTTAATTGCACTTCCAAATACGGAGAAATCCATATTTTTGAAATTTTTACATAGAAAAAAGCATAGATAGATTGACCTTATCCCCTTGATGTGACACTTGAAGTAAGCTTGTTGTATACTAGATAATATGCCTTTTCTTCAACAACAACAACAAAATTCATCAACGAAGATATTTGATATTTACTAATAGATAAATATTCTTCACCCATCTACCCATCCCAAGAATTGACAGGGAAGTTATGTATCTCACCTAAACTTGGAAGTGTTCCCCATATATTGTTCAAGAAATTTAAAACATCACAAGAATCCTCCTCTATAGACTTCATGCCTACAATCGTAGGCCACCGTGCAAGTGTTTCTTATCCACTACTTTTCCCAACAATCTGCAATAGTCTCAGTAAATTACATTATCAAATCCATTGAAAAGCTTAATTAAAATAGTCTTAATCAACCTGAAGATGCCTCAGAACTGTTGGGAATGGAGAGGGATCCACAAATGAAATGCTCCCCAAGATAAATCTAGGGGAATTACATTTTGTCTTGCAAGTATAGAAGTACATGTTCAAGACAAAGGCCAATCCCTCAATAAAATTTCCTCACTGTATGATGTAAGCACCCTCTTCCCTCCTTTTCTTCTAGCAAATCTTGGCATGCCTTTTTAAGTAGGAACAAATGCAATGTGGCTTAAAAGATTGAAAAAACTACTTCCATAAACAAGTGGAAACTGTTTGAGAATAGATTCCACTACAGAACCAACAAGGGACCATATCTCAAGTGAAATATCATCTCTAAACGAAGAAAACTCTGCATCAAAAGCATCAGAGTTGTCTGTATCTAAAGTCAACTCTTTTGCAAGCATTTATACCTTTCTTTCATATTCTATCATCACTTCCATGCTCTGAAGATGTTCGTAATCCTTCTTTGTGTAAAATACGAAGCCATTGTTGACAAGTTTGGGTTATAGTTGTCATTGATGTCAAAGGTGTTCACGAATGAAAAAGGAATAACTAATGGATATGATGGCAGGACAAACTCACTAAAAGACTAAAGTAGTAATGGCATGGCATGGCATAAGTTGAGGATGTGGCATGACACATATGATGACATGGAATATGATGGTGTCCTAATGATGATTAAAGACTAAGGATGGAAAAATTGCTTATGAAGTACAATGTCATGTCCCCTCAAAGTGGCCATTAAAGTGTTGACCATACTGGACTCCTAGGAGGGGCTCAATTTGACATTAATCATGATCCCTAGGGAAATTTTGTAATAATTAATTAAGTAAGGCATGTATCTAAGTTTTATTTTCCATTTTAATTATTATTGCTAATTTATGAGGTGTAAATAAGTTGCCTAGTCAGGTGGGGCGCATTGGACAAGTATACTAGCCAAGGAAGGAAAGAGGAAACACTATGAAAAAAGTTGTCATAGGAAACAAAGAGGAAAGTACCAAAAAGCAGATAAAAAAGTAGTCATGGATAAAGCAGGCAAGTTTTTAAAAAGGAGGTCGCAGTTGCCTCTTATGGAACTCAGAAAAGCAGCAGAGAAAAGCAGGAAAGTTTTCAAAGGAAAGAACAGTTTCCATAGGAGTTTGGAAAAGAAAAAAAGGTGTCATAAATCAAAAGAAGAAAATTTTGACTTAGAGAGGGCGCAGTTTCTAATTATGAAGGAGGAATTGAACTTAGAAATACTTCTACATGGTCCTACTTGCTAAATTTCCCAAAGGAGGCGCCTATGTGGCTAGGGTTAGGGTTTGTTGAGGTTTGACTTGCTCTCATAGGTCACCTTAGATCCTCACCTGCTAAGAAGGTCACTCAACACTCTATTAAAGGTGAATTCAACCCCATTGATTCAGTTTGGATGATTTTATATTGTGGTTATGCTATGTGAGCATACTCTCTGAGTGTTGTGCCTCAGAACATTGGGTGATGATCCCCAAACCCCTCCTCCCTTCTCTTCCATCTCTCTTTCTATTTATTGCAGGTATGGAGCACTAATTTCAGCCATTGAAGCTTTTTCCAGAAGTTATTACAGCCTCCATCAAGTTCAGGTCGAGCTCCAGTGAAGCCCATGCTTCACCTATGCTCACAGCCCCTTGCTGGTCAAGATTCGGGCCTCCTGCCCCTTAATTTTGGAAGCCTCTTGTAATGGTCAGTAAATAATGTTATTTCTGTTCTGTAGTGTCAGTATATTCTAAACATTACATTTATCAGGTCGAGATATCTCATACCCTAAATAATATCATCTCAGTTTCATTAAAAGATCCTATTTTATCAGTGTATGGGGGGAATTGAGTGAATATGAGTGTTGTAATGAATATTTCATTATGGGAAAGGGATTGAAATAAATTTTCATGTTTAGAGAACCCATATTTATCTCTTTTATAAATCTCAGGTTTCACAGAATTGAATTTGAGGTGATTTAATAGTCTTTTTAAGACCCTAGCTAGATTACTAGTTTTTAATAACTAGTTTTATTGAAATTGATGCAAAATAGGTTCTGTAAAATCAAACTGAGATCTGTCAGTTCCTGTAGGTCAGTAAAAGGCCTAAATTCCCCTATAAATCTCCAGAACCATTTTTTTTTTGGGTCATACCACCCTTTTGCATCCTCCTCTGCGCAGGGTTCTCCTTGGCCAAAACTGCCAAAAATCCCAAATTCACCCGAAACTTATTAGAACTTTCCAGAACATCAATGAACTGTATAAATCCTTTATTTATGTCATATTAATTCTGGAATAAACCTCTTCAAGTTTCCAGAAGCCCCTGGTTGAAACAGACCGAACTACTCTCCTTAGTTGCACGGTTTGGCTGCCCAGAAGCGTGGTAGTACGTTTCCGCGGTGCGGATTCTGAACCCTAAATGGAACCATATATAAATGTGTTAGGTGAGAGGAAATTCAATGTCTGATTTTCTTTGTTTTCTTCCCACTGCTCACTCCTTTGTCTGCAAAATTTCCCAGAATAAACCCCTTATTTTCCCAGTCAGAGAAGTCATTGTGGAAACTATTTCAAGTTCAGAAATTTTAATACAATTAACATAATTGGAGAGTTTTCAGGTCTGTACACCAGACTTGGAACATCACAGTGGTATCAGAGCATGGTCCTCCATACCTGCTCTTGATATTACACAATGGGCCCCAAATACAATTCAGACACCAAAAGAAAGATTCCTCAAGAGGAGGAAGTAGAATCTGTAGATGGGAGGTTTCATGAAGAAAGAGATGAAAAAGATGAATTTAGGAATTTTGTTAAGAACATGATGAGAGGTCTGCAAGACATCTCCACAAGCATCATACAGTTTGGTCAAGAGACCAGATAATTCTTGGCTAAACAGCGGGGAGTGAAAGATGGGGAAGGGAGTAGTATTGGCTCCCAATATGAAGAAAGAAAGGTCATGGGGGGGAGTGTTTTTTCCACGACTGGGCCTCACAATAGGCCACTTGAATTTAGAGAGGAACAAAAATTGCATCCAAGACCTACCATGCCCAAATTTGTAGAAACCCCTAAAGAAGATCCTGAAGCCCTACATCTTGATGGGGAGGCCATTGATTGGTGGTTTCATGGCATGAAAACATTAGGCCATGACCAAGTGATCACCTATGAGGAATTCACTAGAAAATTAAAAGAAATATTTGACAGAAGGGATCCTGACATCTATTTCCGGGATCTGGCACACATAAGACAGTTTGGAAGTCCAGAAGCATACATCTCAGAGTTCCAAAAGGTGGCTGTAATGGTCACTGACATATTAGAATCAAGGCTGATCCTTTTGTTTACAGAAGGACTGGCTGAACCATTGAAGGGGTTGGTGAAGGCCTATCGACCTACCACTTTGCAGGAAGCTGTGAGCAGGACTAGAGACCTGCAAGATGCAATCCCAAGAACCAAATATCCTCCCAGAACTTCCCTGCCACATAAATTTCAGAACCAAAAACCTCCTGTAAGAAACTTTCCCGCCTCTGGGAAGAGAGACTATTCCTATAAGGATAGGGATGAATTGAGGAGGAAGAAACTATGTTTTTCCTGCCAAGAACTGTGGGCTCCTGGTCACAAATGTGTGAAAGGAAAAGCTCATTATATTGAAGTATTTTCTGAAAGTGATGAAGAAGGGATAGAAGAAGCTAAGTTGGGGGATGGAGATTATGAAACAGCTGAATAAGAGGAGCAGCCTCATCAAAACAACAGCAAAAGTGTTGTGCTAAGTGGAGTGCCTAGGTTCCACACTTTAAGGCTGAAGGGGGTTCTGCAGGGGCAGAAAATTACAGTTCTTGTTGATGGGGGTGCCACACATAATTTCATTGATTCATCCCTGGTGGAGAGGAGAAAATTACCTACTGAGCCCTTTGAAGGATTCACTGTGGTCATTCCTGGTAACCATACAATGGAGTGTAATCGATGGATCCCAGATCTACAAGTCAACATAGGTGACTATACCGTGAAAGACAACTTTTATGTTGTCAATGTGGTAGACACCAACATGGTGTTGGGAGTGCAATGGTTGTACTCTATTGGAGAGCACTATGTAAATTACCAGATACCACAAATAAGTTTCAAGGATGCTGAAGAAAAATCAGTGGTATTGAAAGGTATGAATACTTATCCCAACCAAGTAATTTCTGCAAAAATCATGAGATCTGTTATGAGGCATGGAGACATTGAGTGGGCTGTTGAATACCAAATCACCACTAAGGGAACAACTGCCAAAGTTTCCTCCCAGCCCAAAGACATAAAAAAATTGTTGCAGAAGCATAAGAGGGTTTTTGAAGACCTCCCACATGGCAGGCCACCAAACCGTGGCATTGAACACAGGATTGAGTTGGAAGCTGGTACACTTCCAATCAAAATACACCCCTATAAGCATCCAAAGAGACTCAAGGATTAAATTGAGAAGGCCATCAAGGAGCTCCTTGAGTTCGGCCTCATCAGACCAAGTTCCAGCCCCTTTGCAGGCTTCAGTGGTTCTGGTGAAGAAGAAGGATGGGACACTCCGAATGTGTATAGATTACCGAGATTTGAACAAAAAGACAATAAAGAACAGGTACCCAATTCCCAAAATTGATGAGATGATGGATGAGCTGCATGGGGCCAAGTTTTTCTCCAAAATAGATCTATGGTCAGGGTACCATCAAATCAGAATGAGGGAGGAAGACATAGAAAAGACAGCTTTCCGCTGTCATTTTGGCCACTTTGAATTTATGGTCATGCCATTTGGCTTGACTAATGCACCAGCAACTTTCCAGTCATGCATGAATAAGGTATTCAACAAACAACTACGTAAGTATGTCCTTGTGTTTTTTGATGATATTCTGATCTACAGTATGACATGGAAGGAGCATTTACAACACTTGGAGGAGGTACTTACTATGCTTGTAGATCTGTCATTTTTTGCCAAAATGTCTAAGTGTGAATTTGGTATGACAGAACTATTGTATTTGGGCCATGTGATCTGCCAAGAAGGGGTTAAGGTAGATCCAGAAAAAATAAAGGCCATATTGGAATGGGCCAGCCCAAGGAACCTCACTGAGTTGAGAGGTTTCATTGGCCTATCTAACTGCTACCGCAGATTTGTCAAAGGATACTCCCGGTACACTGCACCCTTGACAGATTTGACTAAGAAGGGTGCATTCAGTTGGAGTGAGGAGGCTGAAAAGTC
>LPNX010631579.1:676251-695021 GCA_001517045.1 Pseudotsuga menziesii
GTATATTATGAACATTACATTTATCAGGTCGAGATATCTCATACCCTAAAGAATATCATCTTAGTTTCATTAAAAGATCCTATTTTATCAGTGTATGGGGGGAATGAGTGAATATGAGTGTTGTAATGAATATTTCATGATGGGAAAGGGATTGAAATAAATTTTCATGTTCATAGAACCCATATTTACCTCTGTTATAAATCTCAGGTTTCACAGAATTGAATTTGAGGTGATTTAATAGTCTTTTTAAGACCTTAGCTAGATTACTAGTTTTTAATAACTAGTTTTATTGAAATTGATGCAAAATAGGTTCTGTAAACTCAAAATGAGCTCTATCAGTTCTTGTAGTTCAGTAATAGGCCTAAATTCCCATATAAATATCCAGAACCATTTTTTTTTTGGGTCATACCACCCTTTTTCATCCTCCTCTGCGCAGGGTTCTCCTTGGCCAAAACTGCCGAAAATCCCAAATTCACCCGAAACTTATTAGAAATTTCCAGAAAATAAATGAACTATATAAATCCTTTATTTATGTCATATTAATTCTTGAATAAACCTCTGCAAGTTTCCAGAAGCCCCTGGTTGAAACAGACCAAACTACTCTCCTTAGTTGCACGGTTTGGCTGCCCAGAAGCGTGGTAGTACGTTTCTGCAGTGTGGATTCTGAACCCTAAATGGAACTAGATATAAATGTTTTAGGGGAGAGGAAATTAAATTTCTGATTGTCTTTGGTTGCTACCCACTGCTCACTCCTTTGTCTGCAAAATTTCCCAGAATAAACCCCTTATTTTCCCAGTCAGAGAAGTCATTGTGTAAACTATTTCAAGTTCAGAAATTTTAATACAATTAACAGAATTGGAGAGTTTTCAGGTCTGTACACCAGACTTGGAACATCACATACAAAGGATAAGAAAAAGATACCATGGCAGATTTAACACAGAGTTAACGTAGCATAAGTTAAAGTAAAGACAAAATGGCATGATGATGAGGTGGCATAGACGAAGATAGCAATGACATGGCACATTGATGAGGTGGCATAGATGAAGATAGCAATGACATGGCACGTTGATGAGGTGGCATAGTTATCTTCATGAGATCCGATGAATGGGGATCAGTTTTTGTATAATTTGCAAAGACATAATGCATATCCACATTAGTTCTAGAATGGACGGTTAGGAAGAATCTCACACAATATCTGACGGTTAGGAAGCATCCCGCAAAATATAGGCAGAAAATCCAAAGTTCCGCAAAAGATCAAAATCAGACGGTTAGGGGTAAATTTGCAAGGAAATCAACGGTCCAGAAGAATGTAGAAACAAAGCTTCGGAATGAAATCGGGGAAGTCCAAAATTGGAAATTTGGTCGGGCACCCCACATCCCGCATGCAGAAGGAAAGTTGCAGGAAGGAAACTTTGGAAATTTTGTCGGGCATCTCGCATCCCACATCCCACATCTCGCAATCTAGAAAGATTGGGTGGATTATATTAGTTCCTCTAAAGCATATTGATGATACGGAAAGGAGTTTGTAGAAAGACAAAAATTGACAGTTGGCATCCCACATCCCACATCCCGCAATCTAGAGATCAACAGTCAAGAAAATGTTGGAGTCATTTACCCAACATGCACACTTATTTGGTCAATTTTGGCCTATTTACCCACTATCCTAAGTTTAATTGACTTACTTGGAATCATATGAGCACACTATGACATCAGCATGACCAAACCCATGCCCTCCTTTAGACAAGGAGGCCAACTAATCCTTCTCCTTCATTCGGGGGGGCTAATTAGGATTCCTCCTTCAAACATGGAGCAATTTTGGGGTGATATGAGTGTCATAAATGCACCTAATTGCTAACTGATTGTTGTTTCATCTAACAATCATTTAAGCTGAGTTGTAAAGGTGCCTCCATTCATTATTTGATTATTTTTTGCCAATATTTATGAACTGGAGACAACTAGGGCACCTCCAACCACTTCTGATGACAAGTGCCACTTTAGTTAGCTCCATCGGAGCTACTTGGAGTTATGGATGCGCTACCTCCTTGATTTGGACATGCAGTTACATGTGATGAGTCACCTTCAGTTAGACTCAGTCATCTATTGCACTCCGATTCTGTTAGGACATAGTGTGAGAGTCAGTTATGGATTATATTAGTGGTTAACTAAGTGTGTCGATTGTGGCTGACATTCAGTTAAGATACACCCATCCATGCAATTCAAATGACCTCCTTGAGTATTCGAATTGTATTGGCATTCATGCATTCTGCATGACATTGTATTGTACTATCATTCATTATTGATTGTACAGGGTCTGCAAACTCTTATTGCAGTACCGTTACACCATTTTCATGTGAAATTTATCTTGAATCACTTGTAGACTTTGTTTAGTCCCTAGATTACTATGACATAATTAATATGGTATCAGAGCTCACGGCGAGACGAAGCTCATTCTCTCCAAAAACATGGTTTTTGATGGATATTTCATGAAAAATTCAGCAAAAGATCAAATTCCGGCACTACACCAAAAGCTGAAGGTTTACCACTTAATACCCCAAGTAAAGGAATTATTGATCAATCTTTCTTGATCAATTATGCTGGGTGTGATGAAAACCTGAAATGTGCAGGCTGTTCGACCTTACGGTGACTTTATTGTTTTGATTTACAGGTTTTGCAGGCTCTCTGCATTTGCTACAACAGTTTGATATGGCTTCTTCCGTAGATATTTTGATTCCGTTCAATTTCCATCAATGGAAAGGAGACATGGAGATCCAGCTACATGCCAAAGCACTCTATCAGGTCACTATGCACACAGAAGAAAATCCTACTCATGTTATAGTCAAGGCTATAATTTTTAATAAAAAAGACAAATCTTTCGGTTTCTTGTGTCTCTCTATCTCCAAGGATCTTCTATTCAACCTCTCAGGATTGAAGACTTCGAAAGAGATTTGGGACCACCTTTCCTCCCTATATGGAAAACAGGATGACTTGAGGGTTTATCAGCTTGAAAATGAGATGATTTCTCTTCAACTTGGAAAATTTGAGACTCTTAATGATTTTTTCACAAAATTCAAGCATATAGTCCTTCTACTGAAGTAGTGTGGGGTGAAGAAGGAGGATGATCAGCTCATCCTCGCCATTCTCTCAAAACTTGGAGCTAACTATTCGGTGTTTGTTTCTACATTTTGTGCGGGGAAGCTCACAACCCCTGGATGGAAGATGTCTTTACTCAATGCCTTCATTGAGTCCCTAACAACCGAGCATGATAACCTTGTCTAGATGGTGATCATTAGATCCTCCCATGATCAAGCCCTCTTTGATTTGGGACCCAAGGATCTGAAGGGGAAAGGAAAGCAGCAGAAGAACGCCAAAACCAAATTCAAAGCTCCTAAGCCTAAAGTTCAAAACCAACAGCAAGAAGAACTTTCTAGCTCAAAGAAGAACAAAAACAAAGGCCACCATGGGAAGGAAAAAGTCAAGTGTTCATGCTGCGGGAAGGGATTCCACCCTAAACATTCCTACATGAAAAAGAAGCTTGATGAACCTACTTCTCTCCTTGAGAGAAATAACATAAATCTTTCGAAAAGCTTTCGAAGGAAAGAAAATCAAGATCAGGAATACCAGCATGAAAGAGGTCATGCCCTCATGGAAATCACTTCAAAGTCCAAGGCTCTACTCATAGATTATGGAGCTTTGAAGCACATGATGGCTAGCAAAGAATCTTTCTCTTCTCTCGACACCAGCAAGAGAATTCCCATCCACATGGAAGATGACTCTACCATCATCTCAAAAGGACAAGGTATAGTAAATCTTGAGCATGGTTATTTTCTCAATGTTCTGTATGTACCATCTCTTGCATCAAACCTCCTGAGTGTCTATCAAATGATCCATACTGGAGTGCCCAAGAGAGTATCCTTCAGCCTAGATGATTTAGAAATTACTGAACTTGCATCAGGGACACTTGTGGCAAAAGGCTCTACAAATCATCATGAAAAAGCCTATGAGTTTTCCCATTTTGTGGAGGATACAAAGCCCACAACTCTTCTGACTCATGGAAATGAGGTCAACAGACTATGGCATGAAATATTCTGCCATCTAAACTTCAAATACTTGCAGCAATTACAGAAAAATTTCATGGTTGAAGGCCTCCCGGTCATCAAAGCTGCCACCAGAATTTGCAAAGGCTATATTTTGGGAAAGCATCCCAAGCATAAGTTTGATTGGGGGAAGGCAAGCTGAGAATCAAAAATCTTGGGGCTGATTCATTCTGATATCAGCGGACCAGTTCCCATCACATCCTAGAATGGATCTCGGTATGTTCTCACTTTTATAGATGATTTTTCTAGATATACACGGGCCATCTTCATCAAGAAAAAATCAGAAGTCTTAGAAAAACATTAGAGGAAATTTCAACTCAAAATGGGCCTCCTAAGGAAAATTAATAAAATAATAGCTAAAATATTAAAATAATATTTATTAATTTTGGAGGAAGAAAAGAAAAAACTACTTTTTTGGTTCGTATTTTTGACATATCTCCCTGTGTTTTTACTCAAATTTCGATCAGGAGAGATCATTGGATGAAGAATTAAATTTTGCATCCAACGAGTACCCACTCCGCATACTTTTGACGGGCCCCACTACCCCAAAAACAAGAAATAGCTAAAAAAATGTGATGATGATGTCATCATCACGTTTTTTCAAGTATTTCCTATTTTTGGGGTAGCGGGGCCTGTCAGAAGTATGTTGAGTGCATACTTGTTGGATGCATAATTTAATTCTGCATCCAATGAGCTCTCCCAATCAAAATTTGAGTAAAAACACAGGGAGATATGTCAAAAATACGAACAAAAAAAGTAGTTTTTTTAATGATACCTATCCCCAAATTTATATTAAAAAATTGTTTAAGAGGTGCTCCGTTTTTGAAATTTAAAGCATTTTGATTGGCTAATACATGATGACATAGAATTTTTATTATTGTTGGAAGGCCGATTTTAAATTGAAATTTCCTCTAATGTTCATTGAATTAAAAGCACTGATTGAGAATGAATCTAGGAAAAAGATCAGAAATTTGAGAGCTGATAATGGCGGAGAATATATCAGTAATGATTTGCTTCATATATGTTCTTAAAGTGGTATTTATATCCAACATTCACTTCCCTACACTCCCCAACAGAACGGTGTAGCGGAGAGAAAGAATCGGTCTTTCAAGGAAAAGACCACTTGCATGTTGGAAGCCAAGAAGTTGGCTGCACATTTATGGGCTGAGGCCATGGATGTTGTTGTATACATTTAGAACAGAGTGCCTCACTCAGCCATGAAAGGGAAGACCCATTTCGAAGCCTACTTTGGACACAAACCGGATGTGTCGAATCTCAGGGTGTTTGGGTCCACTGCATGGGCCTGAATTCCGCATGATAAGAGGAAATCTTTGAAACTGCGAAGTATTGAATGTTTGTTTATTGGATATCCTAAAGAATATAAAGGTTTCAAGCTAATGGATATCAAAACAAAAAAAATCATCATTAAAAGAAGTGTTCGGTTCGATGAGCCTCTTCAAGAGGTAGAACTAGTGAAGGAGAAAACTGTTGAATTTCCTTCGTATTCTGCTGAATATTTGGATGATGAAGTTGGGGGTGATGAATATGATTTGGAACCTGATTTGGAACCTATGATATCTAATATCAGTGACCACAAAGCATCAATTTAATATTCAGAACCTAAACTGCAAACACATCTCCCAACTTGGGCCAAACAGACACTTTCTTCCGTCGGTGACAACATTGGAAATCCTCATGATCCAAGAAGAACCCGGTCCGATTTCCAAAGAGCAGGTATTGCGCTCTCTTGTCATGAATATTTGTTGTCTGAAACTTGTTATTTAATGATAATTTCATAACCTAAGTCTTACTACCATGCTAGGAAAGATCCGAGATGGCAAGCTGCCATGGACAAAGAGATGAATTCTCTTCGAAAGAATGCTACTTGGAAGCTAGTTTCTCTTCCTCCGGGAAGGAAATTAGTTCAATGCAAGTGGTTGTTTCAGACAAAGGTTGCCGCTGATGGAAGAAACTACAAATATAAGGAAAGGATGGTATAAAAATGGTTCTTTCAGGTCCAAGGTGTGGACTATCATGAGACCTTTGCAACGGTTGCAAAAATGGACTCCATCCTCCTAGTTTTGGCAATTGCGGCATCCAAGCACTGGGAAGTGCATTATATGGATGTTAAGTCTACCTTTCTACATGGATATATTCATGACGAGATATACATGAAACATCTCAAGGGATAAATTTCAGATTCATCTTTGGTTTGCAAATTAAAGAAGTCATTTTACGGGTTAAAACAGGCCCCAAGAGAGTGGTATTCCAAGATGGATGCCTTCCTTCTCCCGCAAAACTTCCAAAGATGTAAATCAGATCCAAATGTGTATATATGGAATTATTATGCTAATTTTCTTATAATTTTTTTATATGTTTATGATCTATTGATTATTGGTAGCATTGTTGCTTGCATTTCATTCATAAAAACTGCCCTCCATGATGCATTTGAGATGAGCGATTTGGGGCTCTTGAAGTGATTTCTGGGGCTTGAAATTGCCCAAAATTTTGATGGGATAATGGTCACTCAGTATAAATACATATCAGACCTGTTAGTTAAGTTTAACATGGATGAATTTAATGTTGCTCGATTCCCTTTCCTTTCAAGGATCATCCTTGAAGAAGGAAAAAGCACTCCACCCATGGATTGCATAATCTACCGCCAGCTGATTGGTAGCTTGCTTTACTTGACTCATTCTCGACCCGATATATGTTATGTCATGAATGTTGTATCAATATACATGCAACAGCCTCATGATCTTCATTCAAAGGAATCCAAGAGGATCCTCCAGTATATTCAAGGCACCAGGACCTACGACATTCACTATGTTGTAGACTCTGAGCTAGAGTTGGTTGGTTACACAGATTTAGATTGGAAGGGAGATTCTATCGATCGGAATTCTACTTCCAGATATGTATTTATTTCTGGTGGTGGCCCTATTTTTTGGTCTATAAAAAATCAGGCCACCATTGCATTGCCTTCAGCAGAGGACGAGTATCGAGGAGCGGTGAATGCCTGCATCCAAGCTGTTTGGTTGCAAGGCATTCTTTTAGAGTTTGATTTTGGTAGTACTTTGTCCACTGTCCTCTTTTGTGACAATCAAAGTGCTATTAATATCTCCACAAATCTAGTTACCAGGCAAAGGATCAAGCATGTAGAGATACACATGCACTATATCAGGGAATTGGTGCATGACAGGACCATCATTCTGCAATACCGCCCTACTGATGAGAAGATTGCAAACATCTTCACCAAGATATTTTCAAAAAATAAGTTCACTTACCTCCGTTCACTAATGGGGATGATTTCATCAAGGTGATCAGATTACTTTCCAGTGTTCATCTTGAGGGGAGGTTTTTCCCACTGGGTTTTTCCTCTTTCCTCACTTAGATTTATTTTTGAGCATTGTTTGAGTTACATTATTATACAGGGTGACCTATGGCCTTGTTGTCGGGGCCCTAGAATTTCATGCATTTTATTTTTACTCCTCCTGAGTATAGCTTAAGGGGGGGTGTTGGAGTCATTTACCCAACATGCACACTTATTTGGTCAATTTTGTCCTATTTACCCACTATCCTAAGTTTAATTGACTTACTTGGCATCATATGAGCACACTATGTCATCACTGTGAGCACACCCACACCCTCCTTTAGTCAAGGAGGCCAACTAAGCCTTCTCTTTTATTTGGGGAGGCTAACTGGGCTTCCTCCTTCAAACAAGGAGAAATTTTGGGGTGATCTGAGTGTCATAAATGCACCGAATTGCTAACTGATTGTTGTTTCACCTAAAAAAAATTTAAGTTGAGTTGTAAAGGCACCTCCATTCATTATTTGATTATGTTTGGCCAATATTTATGAACTGGAGACAACTAGGGCGCCTCCAACCACTTCTTATGACAAGTGGCACTTGTGTTAACTCCCTCATAGCTACTTTGAGTTATGGATGCGCTACCTCCTTGAGTTGGACATGCAGTTACATGTGATGAGTCACTTTAAATTAGACTCAATCATCTATTGTACTTCGATTCATTTTTAGTGTGCGAGTTAGTTATGGATTAGGTCAGTGGTTAACTAAGTGTGTCGATTGTGGCTGACATTCAGTTAAGCTACACCCATCCATGCAATTTGAATGACCTCCTTGAGTATTCAAATTGTCTTGGAATTCATGCATTTTGCATGACATTGCATTGTACTATCATTCATTATTGATTATACAGGGTCTGTAAACTCTTATTGCAGTACCGTTACACCATTTTCATTTGCAATTTGTCTTGAATCACTTGTAGACTGTGTTTAGTCCCTAGATTACTGTGACATAATTAATAGAAAATTCCCAACGAATATCGACAGTGTGGAAAGGAACTTGTATAAAGAAGCTTGCAGAAAGGAGCATGTGGAAAGGAGTTTGCGGAAAGGAAAAAATGGATAGTCCACAACCCGCATCCCGCATCCTGCAGTATGGAGATTGATGGTTAGGAAAACGCCCAAAGAAGATCAACGATGGGGAACTATTGATGAAGAAATCATGGTGGAGAAATATGATTTCAAGGAGGAAATATATGTGCTAGATTGACGGACTGGAGAGATTCAAAATTAGATCAAACGGCCTAGATTAATTCTGGATAAGGAGATTGCTGACTCATAAGATGGAAGGTGAAGACTGTGTTTTTGTGAGAAAAACATGTATAGATTATCCTACGATGAAGATAGCTCGCAGAGGGTTTGTAGATGAAGAAAAGAAGCCCACAGGCATGAGAAAAACAAAAGCCTGAAGGTGTGAAGATAGAGTATTGCTGCTGATGGAGGAGAGGAATTCCACAAGCATTGTTTTGATGAATCCTACGATTAGAGAAGAAGGGAGATCACATATCAGAAGTGATCAAGACATTTTTATTTAATTATTTAATTAAAATCATTAGTCATAGGTTGTTGAAAAGGTGTGACAATCATATTTGAAAGGGCGTCATTGTGAAAGAGTATGTTTCTAGAATAAAGAGATGTGTCCGTAGGAAACATGAAGATACTTATACATAGAAGTATGAGTGAGAAAGGTTTCTCTATCATTGAGATCAATGTAGCCATATCAGAAGACAGAGACCATTTCACGTGACAGAGAATGAAGGGAGAAAGAAATCTAACATATTATAGAAAACATATTAGGGTGGCAGGGTGGAGCTAGGGCAAAAAACAACCATGCAGGGGGTTGTTTCCTCCTTCCAGTAGAAGCCGGTAAGTTGCGTGTAGGAGAATCATGTCAGTCATAGCTAAAAGAATAGGGTGTTGAAGTATCCTTTCAATAGCAACTGATAAACTAGGGGGTTGTATCCTCCTTCCAATTGGCATTGGTAAATAGGACGTCATAGCATCCTCTCAGTCATAGCTAATAAACCAGGGGGTCGTAGCCTCCTTCCAATTGGTATTGGTAAACATGGTGTAATACCATCCTTTTCTATGGCAGTAGGAAAAACTATTTGTAAATAACAATTTTGTAGTAATAGGATGTATTGGTGGTTTACCCTATTGGGATTCCACATTAAAATTGTGTTTTGTGTATTCTTGTTATTATGTCTTTCTAATGATAGATTTAAAAGTGGTTAAAATAGTAAAAAGTTAACAATACTGATTCACCCCCCCTTCTCAGTATTGACCAATAAACCAACAATTGGTATTTGAGCTGGTTCCTTGAGGTAGATCCCATTAAAACCACTATGGATCAACACGAAGAGATTTGCACAGTAAATGGATATCCAATACTTGGAAAATAAGAATACATATTTTGGAGTACAAGAATGAAAATTTATCTGAAGGAAATGGGACATGATGTATGGAATTCAGTCATCACCGATTACTTCTCATAAAAGAGGACAAGGACTCCAGCTCAAAAGAAACCTAGGAAAAGTAACTCAATGGAAATGGATTCAATACTTGATGGATTACCTAATGATGTCAAAGAGAAGATAGGTGAATGTAACTCTGTAAAGTAACTTTGGGACAAGATAAAAGACCTCTACTCAGTTGAGCAAGGAGTAAAAGAAAGCCTTTCCTTTCTAAAGGATGTTAGTGAAGATGAAGAAAATTTATTTATAGGAACAACAAATTTAGATGAGGAATTATAAGTGGACATAGAATCCCAATACATTGCTGCTGTGGATGAAATTGAAAAGTGTAGGAAAAAGAACAAAGTCTTGAAAGAAAAATTGTCAAAATATCAGGAAGAGAAGAAGTCAAAACCCTCCAAGAAGAGCTATGCAATTCAAGACAACACGTGTTGGCTAGTATGAAAGAGGTTAAGAGCTTAAAACATGAAGTTGTTGAATTCAAGGAAGAAGTGAAGAAACTAAAATATCCGCTGACTGTTCATGATAAGTTCAAGGAAAGTATTGAATCTCTTAATAAACTCCTCAGCTTACAAAGATCCCCCAGGGATAAAACAGGTCTTGGATATAATAATAAAGGATCAAGATCCATCATTCATGAACATGTTGAAAATGTTAAATGTCAGCATGATTCCTCCAAAGATACACCTAGGAAACAAAAGAATCACAAAGAAATGAATTCCATTTATCATAATTCTGCTCATCCTCCCAAGATGAAAAATTTTAGAAGACATGCAAAAGAAAATATTCATTACAAGCAGAAAAACCAGAGATTCTCCAAACATACATTCTATGGATATTGTCATTGCTGTCACAAGTTTGGTCACAAGGCTGATGATTGTAGAATCAAAGAAAAGGAGGAAGGGATGATAAGGAAAGAAGACAACAACATCTCTAATGGAAAAATACTTATTTGTTTCATATGTCACAGTACTGGACACTTTGCAAAACATTGCAAGAATAGTACATGCAGATCCTTTTAGGAAAATCAGAAAAAAGGTATGGAAGATGAAAACCAAGGAATAAAGAAATAAAGAACCAGTAAGCAGAGTAGCTCTTGGAAAAATATGGAGAATAAAGGAAGACTCCAAAGATATAGAAGAAATAAAGATTTCAAACCTCAATGAAGTCTCCAAAGATAACGATGAGCATAATAGAGGCATAAATAAGGATGACATCCTTTATGATGAAAAGCAAGATGGAGATATAAAACGATACACCGATAAAGATGAAGATGATGAAGAAGGATGCAGTGATGACTGTGGGATCTTTTCCTAAAAATATATCTTGTGATTTAAAGAAAACCTTGAGAATAACATTAGGAGGGATCTTATACTCAGAGGGAGTTAAAGTCAGAAAATTCCAATTGGTATCTAAGAAAAATTCAATTGGTATATAATGTTGAAGTATATTGAAAGCTATTTTCTTCGAAGATGAAGAGTGATCAAGGTCGGTGTATAGATGGCACAAAAAGTGAAAAATATATCTTCCAAATATTGAGAAAAACTATGTTTTGTTTCTTAAAGAACAATTATGCCTGCACAATGAGAAAAATCAGGTACAGGAAATTAAGAGGCAGTTTTGAAATGCATGCTAGAGGCTGTGGTGGAGTCAATAAATTCATCCGAGAGTGTGAGTCTGTTCTTTGATAAAATTTCCATCTTCCCATGGTTTCATATTTCCATCTAGGTGTCACACGTGAGAAATATAAAATTGAAACATCGGGAAAATGTATGTTTTTGCTGTCTGAATGTTAGTAACAGGAAGTCTGCAAGGCCATTTTGAAATGCACACCAAAGGGTGTTCCTGTGCAAATAAATTTGTCAAAAATCATGAGTTTGTTATTTGGTGATCAGTCCATCTAGCCATGGGTTTAGCCTCTTTTTTATGGTCACACGTGTGAACAATAAATCTTCCAAATTAACAAAAATCATGTAAGCTACAGGAATAAAATAGGCAGAAATATAACTGTTTATATAATGAAAGCTACAAGAATAAAAACTAATAAATATAGATATAGAAGCGATTTATAACAAACAATTTGGTTATAAACAGAAGTAAAAATAGAGTTTCTATTATTATTTAATCAAAGGATTAATAAATTAGAAAGTGTTATCGAATAAGACATAGAAGTGTTATTTAAATGAAAGGGTGTGTTTTACAGAAGTTTAGAGGGATGCAATTTTGTCATTAAAAGGGTGTGACTGTTAATGAATGAATGTGTTTGTTAAGACACATCTGATGAAAGGGTGTGTTGGTTCAAATCATTGAAGAGATATGTATAATCAGCAGATCGAGGAAGTTGAGGGTGTCTCTTCTATAAATAATAAGGATCTAAAGAAGAAGATGTGTGTCTTTGTATGTCTCTGTGAGATATGAAAAGAGAGAAAAAGGTGTATCTATGATATGTTTCAGCGAAGTATGTTTGTCAGTTAAGATCTGAAGTATGAATACTATGTTTGTTGCTTTTTATATGAAGATCTAAATGCATAAGCTTAAGGAATTTTGGTAAAAGCAGAAGCGAGTTAACTTACAAGAAAGATAGAACATTAGATATGGCAGCAGGAACAAAGTTTTAAAAAAACATGTATCCTAGACAGAAAATGGAAGAGTGTGGAAAAATGCTGAGTGTAAACTCTGTCACAAAAATGTTGACAAAGTAGAGGAATTACAGTGACAGGGGGAGTCCATAGATCGATCAGTTAATCTATCATTCAAGAAATTTTTGCAAGAGACGAATTGTTAAGATAAAAGATAATACATTGATTAAATAACACAGTTTAGTTAACAAAGGGGAGATATGATGATAGGGGGGGCTATCAGAAAGTAGAAAGATAGCAAATACTGTATCAAAATAGGTGCAACATTGGCATAACAGGTTATCCTTTGTCATTGTTGTCAAAGGGGGAGAATGTTTAGAGGTTGCCATCAATGGAAAAGGGGGAGATTGTTGACAAGTTTGGGTTGTAGTTGTCATTGATGTCAAAGGTGCTCACGAATGAAAAAGGAATAACCAGTGGATATGATGGTAGGAAAAAATCAGTGAAAGACTAAAGTAGTAATGGAATGGCATGGAATAAGTTGAGGATGTGGCATGACATACATGATGGCATCAGATGGCATAGTTGAGGATGTGGCATGACACATATGATGACATGGAATATGATGGTGTCCTAATGATGATGAAATACTAAGGATGGAAAAGTTGCTTCTGAAGTACAAAGGATAAGAAAAAGATACCATGGCAGAGTCAACACAGAGTTAACGCAACATAAGTCAAAGTAAAGATGAAATGGCATGATGATGAGGTGGCATAGACAAAGATAGTGATGACATGGCACGTTGATGAGGTGGCATATTATACGCATGAGATTTGATGAATGAGGATCGGTTTTTGTATAATATGCAAAGATAGAATGCGGATCTGCATTAGTTCTAGAATGGACGGTTAGGAATCATCCCACACAATATATGACGGTTAGGAAGCATCCCGTAAAATATAGGAGGAAAAGACAAAGTTTCACAAAAGATCAATATCAGACGGTCAGGGGTAAATTCGTAAGTAAATAAATGGTCTAGAAGAATGCGTAAACAAATTTGCAGAACGAAATCGTGGAAGTCCAAAATTGGAAAGTTGGTTGGGCATCCCGAACCCTACATGCGGAAGGAAAGTTGTGAGGAGGCAACTTTGGAAAGTTGGTCAGGCATCCCGCATCTTGCATCCTGCAATCTGGAAAGATCAGATGGCTGAGATTAATTTCGCTAAAGCAAATCGATGGTATGGAAAGGAACTTGCAGAAAGAAGATTTCAGAAAGGAGCATGCGGAAAGGACTTTGCGAAAAGACAAAAATGAACAGTCGACATACCGAATCCCACATCCCGCAATATGGAGATCGATAGTAAGGAAAACTCCCAACGGAGATCGACAGTACAGAAAGGAACTTGCGGAAAGAATCTTGCAGAAAGGAGCATGAGGAAAGGAGTTTGTGGAAAGGAAAAAATGGATAGTCGACAACCCACATCCTGCATTCCGCAATATAGAAATCAATGGTCAGGAAAACTCCCAACGAATATCAATGGTGGGGAATGGTTGATGAAGAAATCATGGTGCAGAAATATGATTTCAAGAAGGAAATCTATGTGCTAGATTGACAAACTGGAGAGATTCAAAATTGGATCAAACAACATGGATTAATTCTGGAGAAGGAGATTGCAGACTCATAAGACGGAAGGTGAAGATCGTGTTTTTGTGAGAAAAACATGTACAAATGAGCTTGCGATGAAGATAGCTCAGAAAGAGTTCATAGAGGAAGAAAAGAAGCCCACATGTGTGGGAAAAATAAAATTCCGAAGGACTGAAGATAGAGTATTGCTGCTGATGGAGGAGAGGAAGTCCACAAGCATTGGTTTGACGAATCCTATGATCAGAGAAGAAGGGAGCTCATATATCAGAAGTGATCAAGATGTTTTTAATTAATTATTTAATTAAAATTGTTACTCACAGGTTGTTGAAAAGGTGTGACAATTAGATTTGAAAGGGCATAATTGTGAAAGTGTATGTTTCCATAATAAAGAGATTCGTCCATAGGAAACATGAAGATACTTATAGGAAGAAGTATGAGTGAGAAAGGTGTCTGTGTCATTGAGATCGATGTATCCATAGAAGAAGACAGAGACCAGTGGGTGTGTCAAAGAATGAAGGGAGAAAGAAATATAACATATTACAGAAAACATATTAGGGTGGCAGGGTGGAGCTAGGGCAGGAAACAAGCATGCAGGGGGTTGTTTCCTCCTTCCAGCAGAAGCTGGTAAATAGGGTGTAGGATCATCCTCTCAGTCGTAGCTGACAAAATAGGGTGTCGAAGCTTCCTTTTAGTAGTAGTTGATAAACCAGGGGGTCATAGCCTCCTTCCAATTGGCATTGGTAAATAGGGTATCGTAGAATCCTTTAAGTCTTAGCTGATAAACGAGGGGGTCGTAACCTCCTTCCAATTAGTATTGGTAAATAGGGTGTAATACCATCCTTGTTTGTAGCAGCAGGAAAAACTATTTGTAAATAACAATTTTACAGTAATAGCGTATTGGTGGTTTACCCTATTGGGCTTCCACGTTAAAATTGTGTTCTGTGTAATCTTGTTATTATGTGTTTCTAGCAATAGATTTAAAAGTGGTTAAAATAGTAAAATTTTTGTTCTGGTACATAGGGTACTCCCAAAAAGACCAAAAACCTAGAGCAACCACTTCACACAAATGAATCACAGATCAATACACCAATTTTTGTCACGTGGTTAAAACCCTTGAGAGGGAAACAGTACATGGCCCCAGCCAAATAGATACTTGGAGAAATTTATTATGAAAAAGAAAGAAAGTTACATGAGCTTCTCATAATCGATCAACTAGCCAAGGAATCTCTATGCTCTTTAAATAGAGATCATAGACCAATCATGTGTTAAGCCATGAATAATTGGTAGCTATGATCTAAGATAAGTTGAACCGTCAGATCACCCTATGTCTAAAAAAAATCGTGATCGTCGGATTAGAATATTTACAAATGCATACTAATGCATACTAAAGAAACACACTTTTACCTAATGGATATATTACACAAGTTGATCTTAACTAACTCCTAAGTGTCTAAATATCCTAACATCCACCCTTAAGAACAACTTGGGATAGGATTGAAGGATTTACAAAAGTGACACTATTAGGAGAAGGAAGGAGGCATTGGAGCCTATTCCCCCCTTAAGGACACATTCTTAAACTCCTAACATAGACCGAAGTTTAGAAAACTTTGCTTCTATAAGAGACTTGGTGAAGATGTTTGCAACTTGATCATTTGTAGGGAAATAGAGCACTTCAATAACATGATCATGAACAAGATTTCTGATGAAGTGCATGTGTAGCTCAATGTGTTTACTGCACTAATGTTGAACTGGATCTTTGGAAGGCTTGATGGCACTTTGATTGTCACACCAAAGTGTAGCAGGTTGTTGCTGCTCGAATCCAAACTCTGAAAGGATTTGTCGAAGCCATAAAGCTTCCTGACTGGCATTAATTGTGGCTCGATATTCTACTTCTACTGAAGAAAGAGCAAGAGCTTGTTGTTTCTTACAACCCCAAGTGACAAGTCCAGATCCCAGACTGAAAACATAACCTGCAGTAGACTTTCGATTATCAAGATCGCCGGCCCAATCTGAATCAGTGAAACCAACCAGCAAAGGTTTTCCCCCTCTGCTGTAATGAATCCCAAACTCAATTGTACCTCGAATATATTGAAGTATTCTTTTTGTTGCTTTCCAGTGACTTTCATGAGGAGTCTACATATAACGGGAAACAATACCAACGGCAAAGGAAGGTCGGGATGGGAATGAGTCAAGTATAAAAGAATACCAACAAGCTGACAATATAAGGTGGCATCTACTTTAGGGGAAGTACAAGTGACAGAAAGTTTGACTCCAGACTGGAAGGGAGAAGGGATGGTTTACAATATTCCATGTGGAAGCGATACTTAGACTAGGAAGGAAAGATTCCTTCTTTGGTTTGCAAGACTTGGAGACCAAGAAAATAATGCAAATTTCCTAAGTCTGACATTTCAAAATTTTGCTTAAGACTGGATTTCACATGGGTTATAAGTTTAGGGTCACTACCAGTAAGGATAAGATCATCAACATAAATAACAAGTATGATGAGATGGTTTCCTACCTTCTTGGTATAGACATTGGGGTCAGAATGGCATCTAGAAAAACCAGTGTCAAGAAGAAAGCTATCCATTTTGGCATACCAAGCTCTAGGAGCTTGCTTAAGGCCATATAAGGATTTCTTAAGGAGATAAAAAAGGATAGAGTTATCCTAAACATATTCAAGAGCTTGTTCCATGTAAATTTCCTCGTGTAAATCACCATGTAAAAAGGAAGACTTGACATCCATTTGATGGAATTCCCAATTATGTAAGGCGGAAAGGGAAACAACAAGGTGGATGGAATTCATTTTTGTGACAAGAGCAAAGGTTTCATTGTAGTCAATCCCTTCAACTTGGGAAAAACCTTCGGCAACTAACCTTGCCTTAAGTCTTTCAACACTTCCATATGATGCATACTTAATTCTGTAGACCCATTTATATCTGACAAGTTTTCTTCCTTTTGGAATAGGAACAAGATCCCAAGTATCGTTCACCATTAAGGAATGATATTCTTCATCCATGGATGCATCCCAATTTGGATTTCCTAAAGCTTCTACAAAATTTGCTGGATCATGATTCTCGGAAACTTGATCCAAAAAAGAAGAGACTCGCTGAAACTGAGAATATGTTTGACGTTGATCTCTAGGATCACTGGCAAGATCACCAGCTACTTCACATGTTGAAAAGACCCATCGAAGAAGCATTGGTACTGGTGCAACTAGAGGAACATGAGAAGGAGGAGGTGGATTTTCATCCTCACTGTCATCATCAGAAACTAGAGTTGGAAACATGTCAAGGAAGTTGGAAGAAGAAGAAGAAGGCACAATCACTGAATCAGGATCACAGGCCAAAGATGGCACATTCGCCAAGTTAGGCTTGCAGGCCAAGAGATTTTCATCAAATTTAACATCTCTTCTAATGATTATATCATGTGAATGGGGTTGAAGAAGTCTATAACCTTTTACATATTTTGAATATCCAACAAATATGTAATTTTCACTTTTAGGCTGCAATGCTTTTTGTTTTTCATCTGGAATGTGAGCCCATGCTTCACAACCAAACACATGAAAGTGACTTACATCTGGTTTAATTTTACTCCATGCTTCTTCTGGTGTTATACCTTGTAAAACTTTAGTGGGTGTGCGATTAAATATGTAATTTGCACAATTTATGGCCTTGGCCCAATATTGAAGACTTCGTCCCTTAGATTGGATAATACAATTAGCCATTTCTTTTAAAGTGTGGTTCTTCCATTTAGCTACACCGTTTTTTTGTGGTGTATATGGAACAATGTGTTGTTGCTGGATTCCTTGTTCAGTGCATAAAGTAGTGAACTTGTTGTTAACATATTCTTCTCCATTGTCAGATCTTAACTTAATAATTTGATGACCAGATTGTTTTTCAACAAGCTCCTTGTAGGCCAAGAACATGTTAAATACTTCACTCTTAAGTTTTAGGAAGTAAACCCAAGTGCGTCTGGAGTAGTCATCAATGAAAGTTAAGAAATATTTGAAACCGAAAAAGGAAGCAAATGGAATAGGGCCACACAAGTCACTATGCACAAGCTCCAAGGGAACCGAGGTGTACCAAGAGGAACCTTTGTCAAAACTGTCTTGATGGTGTTTTCCGAGTACACAACCAGAACAAACACCATCCTTGCAAGATACCATCAGAAGACCAGTCACCATATTGTCTTTACATAGTTGTTGCAATGAGCAATAATTTAAGTGACCAAATCACTCATGCCAAAGTTTGCTCAAGTTATCACTATGAGAAACAAAAACTGAAGGAAAAGGTGATGACCTAAAGTTGTTAAATTTGTACAACCTTGTAATATCATCAACAGTTCTAGTAGCAAGGACATTTTTAGGATTTTTAAAATCCTTGATTACAACTTGGTGAGGGATAAACGTCACAGTTTTACCTTCACTTGAA
The DNA here is from genome assembly GCA_001517045.1 of Pseudotsuga menziesii. NCBI lineage: Eukaryota > Viridiplantae > Streptophyta > Pinopsida > Pinales > Pinaceae > Pseudotsuga > Pseudotsuga menziesii. Next base: position 694,837 of record LPNX010631579.1, read on the forward strand.
TGAGTAGTTTGATAGACTGATAACAAATTGCAGGAAATTTTTGTAACACATAGTACATCACTGAAATGACCATTTTCTATTGGAATTGTTTTAGATCCTACAACACTTAGAGATCTATCATCACCAACAAATATTTGTTTGGTGTTACATTCATGCATAGTAGAAAAGATGGCTTGATCCTTAGC
>LPNX010631579.1:695078-721073 GCA_001517045.1 Pseudotsuga menziesii
AATTGAACTAGATGAAGAAGATGCAGGTATAAGAGTAACCAGAAGCACAAAGTGCATGTCCATGAGAGGTAGATTTTGAATACAAATCTAGGCTGATGTGGTGCTTCTTCATTGCTGCTTCCAAGGCTGCCATATTATTGAAACACTTAGATTCATCATGATTATCTTTGCCACAAAATTACAATGACGCTCAATCTTCTTTCCTTTTGGCTTGGATCCTTTGTCATTTTTTAAAGAAGGAGCTGACTGAGAGGGTTTGGGATCCTTGTTGTTTGGCTTATTATTGCGAAAATTCTATTTCTTGGGAGGCTTGGACTTTTATTTATGTTGGGACAATAAGTCTTTCCCAGATTTATCTGCATTGTTAATTATTTCAAGATGAATGAGCTTATCTGCTCTCTAACTAAGGAATAACAAAAGGATTCAAGACTAGGCTCTTGATAGCTAGTTGCAGTCAAGGATTCTTTGATGGAGTAAAATGTAGATAAAAAAATAGAATATGCAGGTCCAAGTTTGGAAAGAATACGATAAATACATTGTTTGTCTTCTTTCTTAATCTTGCATTCTACACATAAGAGTCTAAGAGTTTTATACTTAAATAAATAGTTTTAATGCCTAAAAAATCATTTGGATTCAAATAAATCAACTCATTCTCAAGTTGATGACCCCGAATTTCATTGTGTTTACCAAACACAGATTCCTACTTTTCCCAAGCTTTATCAGGTTCATCAATTCCAGATATGTGGAATCGCAAATCAGTAGACATTGACATCCCAATCAATCCACGAGCTTCATCACATCTATTTTCACATTTAATTTTCTTATCATCATCAGTGGATCTTGTTTCTTTCCTTGAGGTTATTCTGAAAAGTTCCCTACTTCATAGAACATCCTCCATAGGATATTTCCATGAGAAATAGTTAGAACTTATAAGTATAATATTACAAGGGGTGGCCATACTATAAAATAATGACTAAAATAATAGAAACTAACTGTTTAGATGCAAAGAGCTCGAAACAATATGTGGTTTTTAAACAAACAACACTAAAAACTAATTCTAGATGATGAAGTTATGCTTGATCAAAGAAAATGTTGAAGATGTCCCCAATAGTGACGTGGCAGATATTAACTTAACCAACTAAAAAATAGAACCCCCTTCTTCCCAAGATGAACGTTTGACAATCACTTACAAGAAAGTTGCTTTTTAAGTGAATCACTTTTGTAAAATAAGTGATGTTCACTTTTACAATAATGTTACTTTTAAATAGTGCACCAATAAATTAAAAGACTTAAGTGACTCACTTTTTATTTTATTTTGTTTATGTGAGATGCACTTGTACAATAAAGTAACTTGAAAATAGAAATTGCATGCACTAAAAGTAACTTAATAAGACTTGAACTCAAGACCTATTAAGGAAGAAAGCAACTTTGAACCAAGTGAGCTAAGTTTAAAATATATGTAAAAGAATGGAAAGAGGAAGGGGGATTTTTTTTTTTTACTCTTCTCTCTTGTTCCAGTGTGCTTGCCTTTTTTCCTTGCAAAACAAATAAAAAAACAAAAAATAAAAACAAAAAGAACTTTTCCACTCTATGGGTGGGTTAGACCTTCGTTAGCTTACCTAGAAAGTCTACATTTTCAATTTTTCTTGTTGTTTTTTATTCGTCATGAATGCACAAGGTGCACGGCAAAGAGCATACAAAGCCGATAAGACAAGAAAAAAAAACTTTCCCTTTCTGTTTCTGATTCACCACGATCGCACAAGGTGCACGGCAAAGAGCATACGCAGCAAGGGAAGGCAACAGTTCAAGACTAAAACAGTAAATATCTAATAATAAAACTAATTAAATATGAGATATTTAAAAATAAATAAAACAAATCCGTCACTGTAATATTATACCTTCAGATTTGCCGAAATGAGTGTTTATGGAACAACCGAAAACAATTTTCGATGAAACGAAAACTATTTCCCAATGGAAATGGCACTTTGAACACAATGGAATATATTCCATAGGCCACAAATGCACAAAAAATATAGAACCAGAAACCCTTTCAAATTTTTGACAACATCGGTTCCAGTTCTTGATCAAAACCAAAAGTGGCTCTTCATAAACGCTCTGATACCATGTTTGGGTACACAGGGTACTCCCCAAAAGACCAAACACCTAGAGAAACCACTTCACACAAATGAATCACATATCAATACACCAATGTTTGTCACGTGGTTAATACCCTCGAGAGGGAAACAGTCCATGACCCCAGCCAAATAGCTACTTGGAGCAATTTATTATGCAAAAGAAAGAAAGTTACATGATCTTCTCATAATCGATCAACTAGCCAAGGACCCTCCATGTTCTTTAAATAGAGATCATAGACCAATCAGTTGTTAATCCACAGATCAATGGTAGCTATGATCTAACAAAAGTTGAACCGTCAGATTGCTCTATATCTAGAACATATAATGACCGTCAAATTAGAATATTTACAAAAGCATACTAATGCATACTAAAGAAACACACTTTCACCTCATGGATATATTACACAAGTTGATATTAAATAACTCCTAAGTTTCTAGATATCCTAACAAATTTAATAATACTGGATCACCCCCCCTCTCAGTATTGACCAATAAACCAAAAACCATCCATCTGTTTCAAACCTTCCACCAGGGAATTTTGAGCTATCTCCAGCAAAAATAGATTTCACTAAAGAATCATCAGGATCCATAAGATCTCGAGGTTTGAAAAATTCGCTACTGACATCATGTCCACCACATTTAACAAACTTGGCATCCTTCTGTTAGGATTATTAATCCTCCCTTGTCCAAATTTGGTCATATGTCTAAATTGGGAATCATGTCTAAATCGGGAGTCCATCCAGTCTATTTATAGTAATTAACACCATTGGGTCCACTTGACCTAATTGGGGCACATGTTTCAGTTACTAAAGTGTGGGGAACACTAATTCAGGCTCACTGCCACTTATTGCACTTGATTGCATAAGTTTAGGAGCCTCCTAGATCAATCCCTACAATTTAGGAAGCCACTGGGAGTGCCGAAACCAACCAAGGTCAGTTCACTTCAGTTAATGACTAGTCAAGCTAAGTTAGGAGTCAGTTACATTCAGTTCTAATCCTCTACATTCAGTTAGCGTTAGGTTTACTTGAGTGAACACATGTGGGGCGCATTTCTCACCTACCACTGTTAGTTAACCTTAGTCAACACTGAATGTAACACTTTAGTTGTGTTTTAGAGCTCCGATGAACTCCGGTTATGGTTTAGATAAGGTCAGTTAACCACTGAGTCCTCCAATAGTGATTTAGACAAGGTCTTGGTTACCTACAGTCAAGTAGAGTCTAATCAATTCGAACTTCCTCATGTGGATTCTAATTTCTTGTGGCTATTAAAGCCATTGTACTTCATTGTAATTATCTATCTAATTACTCTTTGATTAATGAAAAGCATTCACAGCTGCAAGCCATTTTTGCACTGTTTCATTCTTCAATAACTGAGTAAATTGTGTGATCTATCATGTGAGTTGTGTGTTTGTCCACAGATCTATGTGCTCAATTTAATATGGTATCAGAGCCTCGGTGGACAAGGCACTTCTCCTCCTTAGATCTCCTACTGGATCATTTTTGAGCAAAATTGCTCCTTCCGACACTGCACCAGAAGCGGAGAATTTACCACTTAATACCCCAAGCAAAGGAATTGTTAATCAAGCTTGCTTGATTAACTAAGCTGGGTGTGAAGAAAATTCCAAAAGTGCAGGCTGTCCGACCTTACGGTGCCCTTTTTTTTTTTGCAGGTACAACTTCGAATGGATTCATCAGTTCCTCTTCTCACCCTGTCCTCAAACTATTCAGAATGGAAGAAGGAGATGATTTCATCTCTTATGAGAATATGTCATTGCCAAGTGTCTATTGGACTTGATAAAGAGTGTTTTAGTAAGATTGATTGGCTAAATATAAGTGATGGATCTTTTGAAACAATAGCAATGGGAATTTCTCGTAGCTTGTGCTACCTCATTAGATCTCTAGACTTTGAAGACCCGGGGGAATATATTGAAGACCCAAAGGAACTCTGGACAAGATTGGACAGAACCTTTGGAGTGATTGATGATGATCATAATATCATTTTGGAGAGAATATCCAGCACCATAAGCACTCTTGATCCAAAAATATCATCCTCCACTCTCTTTGATGAAGTTGTTCAAGATGAAGAAGAAGCAGAAACTTCTACATAGTCAATTCGAATTGAAGACAGTCTCCATGCAGTGACTCCTTCTCCTGATGCTCCGGAAGTTCATGAGATCTCTGATATCTCATATTCTCATATTGCTGAAATAGAAGAATACATTTGAATCTCTAATATTGAAGAAAAATTCTGCTGCACTTCCATGCAAACATTCACCGGTGATTTTCCTTTAAATTCTGTGCAAAATTTACTAGTAATTGCTTCCGAAAGTGAAGAGAAATTTGATTTTCCTCCCTCTAATGTTGCTGCTGGTGTGCAAATATGTGATACCTTGGATATTTTGGAAGAAATATCAGATTACCAGAGTGATCCATTTGCTCCCCATGATCTATATTTTCCAGCAAATTCCTACAGGATTGCATGCACCAAAATTCAGAATTTTGAAGAAGAAGAAAGTTGTGCATCCACCGTCTCGGTTAACCATTTATTTGAATATGATATTAACCTTATTGGATCTGATATGATATTATTTAGATATTATATAAAATTTCTTGGTTTAATATATCAAATTCATAATATTTCAGTACCACTTGTAGCTGTTCTCATCAACGGTGTGAAGAAACAAGTACCACAAGTCTCCTACAAAACTGCTGCTGGGGATTTGATTCCATTTCACAGTTTTGGATCTGTTTTGAACCTATTTAGATCTGATTTAATTTCTGATCTGATATTATTTGGTTCATATTTTAAAATCCGAAAGCCTTCAGTCATGCTTGTAGCTGCTCTCACCAATTCCGGTGTGAAAAATCAAGTACCGCACTTTCTCTTCAAAACTGCTGATGGGGATTTGGTGTTAGTTTCCTCATATGAGGTTTCTGATATTTTATTATGTGATTCATTATCTATTTTAGAAGCTATATCAGACTATGGAGCTCAATAATTTTCTCTCAACAGTCCCAGTGCTTCTCTACCATTGATCACATGCTCATCTCCTCACAAAACTAGTAAAGAGGAAGATTTTCTGCATCCGCCTAGACACTTGCTCCTAACACTTGGGGCTGTTCTTACCACTCATGGTTTTCTGTTCATGGATGCAACATATCAGTTTATTGATTTTTCCTCACATTCTCTGAATTCTCAAGAACCTTTTCTCACTTTTCAGCTGACTTCAGTTGCTCTACATGGGTCCAGTCTTCATCCAGCAACTGTCTATATTTCTGATTTAGTTGAGCATATCATTATTCTTCCAAAGAGGAAGATTCCTCCAGACATAATTATGGATAGGTTCACATGCCAGGCCTCAGGATACCTGTGCACAGAAGAACCAGATTGATCCTGATTCTACCTGCTTAATTAGATGGGGGGATTTTTTCCCATGTGGTTTTTTCCCCAGCACCTTGTTTTTGAGTAGTTACTTTAATTTACTTGATGTAATGGGTGACCTATGGTCTTAGTTACCAGGGCCCACAGTTTGTCCAAGTTAGAATTCAGGGGGAGTGTTAGGATTATTAATCCTCCCTTGTCCAAATTTGGTCATATGTCTAAATTGGGAGTCATGTCTAAATTGAGAGTCCATCCAGTCTATTTATAGTCATTAACACCATTGGGTCCACTTGACCTAATTTGGGTACATGTTTCAGTTACTAAAGTGTGGGGAACACTAATTGAGGCTCACTGCCACTTATTGCACTTGATTGCATAAGTTTAGGAGCCTCCTAGATCAATCCCTACAATTTAGGAAGCCACTGGGAGTGCCGAAACCAACCAAGGTCAGTTCACTTCAGTTAATGACTAGTCAAGCTAAGTTAGGAGTCGATTACATTCAGTTCTAGTCCTCTACATTCAGTTAGTGCTAGGTTTACTTGACTGAACACATGTGGGGCACATTTCTCACCTACCATTGTCAGTTAACCTTAGTCAACACTAAATGTAACACTTTAGTTGTGTTTTAGAGCTCCGATGAACTCCAGTTATGGTTTAGACAAGGTCAGTTAACCATTGAGTCCTCCGATAGTGATTTAGACAAGGTATTGGTTACCTACAGTCAAGTAGAGTCTAATCAATTCGAACTTCCTCATGTGGATTCGAATTGCTTGTGGCTATTAAAGCCATTGTACTTCATTGTAATTATCTATCTAAATACTCTTTGATTAATGAAAAGCATTCACAGCTGCAAGCCATTTTTGCACTGTTTCATTCTTCAATAACTGAGTAAATTGTGTGCTCTATCATGTGAGTTGTGTGTTTGTCCATAGATCTATGTGCTCAATTTAATACCTTCAATGCAGCAACTACTATTGCTTCAAACTGTAAGTATTCCCAGTTAAGATATATAAAGATCAAAATGCATTCTTGATGATGTTCATTATTTTGTTCAAATCCAGGACAACCAAACTTCACCGATAACTCTTCGTTCTGTAGATCAAATTCAAATTTTATAAGAAAAATTTTGAATAATATCTCAAGTGTTTGAATTATTTGCCGTCATATTTTATAGTATTCTTCTATCTATGAATAGTTACAAGACTCATGAGGAGGTTAGTTCTTTCTATCAACTAGATCAAATAAAGGGTAATGTAATACCTATACATTTTATTGTTCAAGCCTCAGTTTAACGTGTTAAGAGCTCATAGTAATCACAATGTATGAGATAAAGTAAGATTCTATGAGGTTTACTAAGGATTTTTGCATATGGTGACTAATTTAAGGATATTGTTAACTAATATTTATTGGGAGATAGATAGTCCTCCTTTTTCTGGCTTTGTTGGGACTTACAGTTGTCATGCTTGTCATTTGCTTATCCTAGAAATTCCGCTCCTTCAACTAATCATGGAACTTATTCAAATAGGTCTTTCCAGAAGCTTTCCAGAAGCCCCTGCCCGAGAACCTTGTGATCATAGCATTAATACTTTGACCCTTTTTATAAATACCTGAAGAGTAGAGGAAGGAAACTTAGTGAAAAACAATGAAAAATAAATGTCATGCTCCATATTTGAAAATTCACCAAAATTTCAGGCTCAAAGGAATTCAATAGGAGAAAATTAAAAATTACTTACCTAGTAGCACCCCATCCCAGTCCTATACCAGGAGCAGGACCTTCTCTATCTTTCAATTCACTGGACTAGACAAGGTGCCACTCTAAATACACAAGGTCCATAAAAATGTCTAAATGCACATTTCAGCTCATTTGGAGAAAAGATGCAAAGTCTCAAGCAGATTCAGCTCATTTGTATTTTATAATTATTTTTCTCAAATATTCAAACTCAAAATTTAAACAATGAGACAAGCATGTCCAGCATAGAAAAACCAAACCTCAATATCCTTCATGTTTAGCATGTTCCATAAACAATGAGTTACAATAACCATTAAAGTACTTAAAACAATAACACTAATAAGTGTAATGATCTATATCAGATCTAAGTTGTTAATGAAAGACAACAATGCATAATAGTAGCATGATATATCAGATCTGGACCAATTATAAATTCAACATAAGATGTTAGGGTAGAGCTCCTTTATCCTCAAAAAAAGTGCTTCTAAACAGTCTTCAACCTCTTAGCGTTAGATTACTTGCATGAGACTCAACTATACCAACATACTTGTGAAAGGAGAGAAACTAGAACTGGAAAAGAATGTAAAATAGATCATCCAATCCTCACAAATCACAAACAGTAGAAACACAGCAGTACGACCAACTTGCAATAAACAATGACAGCAAAGTACTCCAAAAAATGTCATATAAGGTAGTGATATGGTGGACGGAACCTAATGAGGGATCTTAAGGTGAATGCAAGGGTGCAAGACTACGAAATCAGATGATGTGGACAGGTCTTTCAAAGTACAGAACAAGTATTCAAAACATTTTTTGGCTCATCCTCCTAGCTGATTTAAAGAATTCCCACAGAAATGCACAAAAGGTTCAAAATTACCCTGTGGGCATGTTTAATTAGATGCAAGCATTTTATCTTAGTCTTGCATGCATAATGAAATACTTGTGGAAAAGCTTTAGAAAAATGCATGCATGCAAACGAAAAATTCCTGCATGAGTGAAGGAGATGTCATTAAAATGCACGCAAGGTCCCCAATATTCTTGAAAGTGGAGGAGACAAATGCCAACCAAGCCTCAATAATATCCTCAAGCCTCAAATATTCCCACACTTAAGAGTACAAATGCCCCCATCTGTTTAAGAATTCGCACAAGGAAATAGAGTAAAAATGCTCGTATCTTGTAAAAATTCTCACAGGTAGTTAAATATTCCCACACTTAAGTTTCAGAATACACTTACATCATTCTCCAAATTGGATAAGCAATTGATTTGGGAAAATTTTTGCAGCCAGTTTGTAAATGCTCATTGGAATGATAAAATTCAAATAGGTGTCAAACATATGAACACATGTTTAGACAAATTCCCACAGAAATGCACAAAAAGGTTGAAAAATGGCCATAGGAAGCCATAGCAATAGATGAATTAAAATGCAGGAATAAATTAGGTACAATATGTTTGTAGAAATCTACATTTGTGAGATATTACTTTTCATCAATTCTGACGGTATATATGAGAAAAAATAAATATCTTGAGATGAACAGACCATCAATGTTTCAAGGGGTAGCAATATGGTTAGATAAAGAAAATCAAATAAAGTGAAGAAGAATTACGATGTTTCCATTGATGCATGCTTACCTTTTATGAATTTACTAGATGATTGTTGATACATTCATTATGAAGGCATGTCCTTAGATGTCATGAGAATTTCAATGATAAAGTTAAACACTTGACAGGTATAGCTAAAGTAAAGGTGTTATGGGAAGCCTCGGCTTATAAAGATATTCTTCAACTATATTGTAATACCACTCAGATGGAGATAAATTTCCATAAGTCCTTGATTTGTTTCAACTGTGTGCTTGATAATGGAATCATAGGTGCACTAAAAATTCCCATAGCTAGTTAAATATGCCCACATTTAAGTTGCAAAATAAATTTACATCAATTCTCCAAATTGGATAAGCAGTTGATTTGGAAAAATGTTCGCAGCATGTTGAGAAATTCCCACAGCCAGTTTGAAAATTCCTGTTGGATTGATATGATGCCCACATTACCATATAAAATGCCCATAGGCCTGTAGGATGTCGAGTCTTTACAATAACGCCCGCAAGGGGATTCAATAATGCCCACAAGGGGCTTGGGATATCCCCGCAAGGGGATTTAAAGGTTTCCCTAGTGAAAAACTCTTGTGTTCAGTGTGCTAATGTTATTTACTGCACTTGTCATTTGTTATCAAATCGTCTGCAAATTTTTAAAGAATTCATGCTAATGCTAAAATTTAACACTAGGAACCCCATCCCCTTGTACCAACTCTTTACATGCAAGAACCCCATACCTTAATTATATTCTTGTTATTATATTATATATACTTTATCTTATATTATCTTCTTATAGTTAATTGTGGTATGGTTCAAATAACCTACAGTGCGATGGTTTCACTTATGCTCTGTCGCACAGACGATAGGGTTCGTAATAGGGTTGATTAAATTAAGTAAGTATGAGGTTTAGGTTTAATGCATAGTTTAATGAATCCAAATCATGATCCTGGTTAATAAATCCATCATTTTAATTTTTTATATGGAAGTTGGAATGACACCCTCAAACCCAAAGCCTCCATTTAAAACTATTTTCTTCAATTCTGAGAACAAGATAATCATCACCTTATTATTTTCCATATTATGGTATATAAATGATGAATAAGTAGATGAATCTATTTTAGGTTTTATATCACAATTATATCCAATAATAAATGAACTTCTAAATTAAATATCCCTTCTTACCTAGCTCAAATTATTAATTAGTAGTTAACTGCGTTCCCTACACAATAAATATTTAGGTTTTTGTCATGCGAATTGCATATGTGGTATTACATGGAATATATTTACCAATCCTTTCCTATATAAGGTAAAGAGTGGTTGAAATTCACCCCACAGACCAGACTTTAGGATTGATTCATCTTTTAATATAATATAGTTGTCAGGGTATATGTATTTGAAGGAAGACCCTACTAATTACCTACCTTTTTTACAGTGAGAATCCTGACAATGGAATTTTCCAGGAAGAGATTGTTATCAAATGAATTGCACTTTGGGAGTATCAAACAACATAATTATTTGCACATCCCCAAATATGTGGGTCCCTTCTATATTAGATCTCTCAGCGTTGTACAGTACCTAGAGGGATTTATAGAGAAACTAAGTTTAGAGAAGGATGAAGCAGTGGCCTATGACCCTCATGTGGTGATATCAAAACAAAGGTTAGAAAATAAAAACTCAACATATGAACCAACTCCTAGGCCTAATTTGGCAAGCATTGATAATAAATATAGATGGAAGGAGGTTGAGAAGAGAGGGGCAGAAAAAATGGAAATTGATTAAGTGATCATAATTAAGTAGAAAGATAGAAGAGAGCAGTATAGAACATGGAAATTGATCAAGATGATCAAACTCCACATGCCAAAAGGCAAAGGATTGAATTATTAGAGGAGGCAAAATAATTAGATCTAAATGAGATAGATGTTGAAGTATCCAAGTAGGTTGATGAGATAAACAAGAAAACCAATTTTTTGGGAAAAACACTAACCATATTAATTCCCTACCCATCCTTGGATTTTATAGTTCCTCGGAAATCCAAATCCATAACTCTCACAGTGCTAGTATTGGTACAAACAGACCTACAAGTTGTTTACAAGGATATTAGAAAGAGTAGTGTACATAATGTGAATGAAGACAGGATGCATGTTGTTCCTGCTAAAAAATATTGTTGAGAGTTGTAGATAGTGTCAATGACACATTCTGATATTTAGTAGTTGATCCCATGGTGCCTAGGCCTACCATTCTAAAAGATTATAGAACTATGGAGAATGTATTGGACTTGTCCATGTTTAGCCAACTTCATAAAGTGGATTGCTTCAAACAAGCCAGTGATAAGATTTTTGCATATGTGGTCAAAGCCACTAATATGGAGAAAAGGCTTAGAGAGTGACTGAAAAAAGAAGGAGATCTCCTTCATTTGTGGCTTCATAGTATGTTGGGTTATAGGTCATAGTATGTTGAAGGTGTTTAAGGATACACTTAACCATGATCACAGCTGGCATGGTGATAGGGGGAGAAAAAATAATCTCATGTGATATGATGATGGTTGAAGGGGTGTCCTTGATGCATGTTTTCCCTTATGATAACTACAACATTATTAAAATTATTTCTTCTAGATTTGAATATAATTAGCAAGAATGACCTAAAAAACACTTGTTGTTGATTATATGACTTATATAGAGCTGGTTATCGAGAATTTTATCATTGTATGAAGACAACTCCTGGAAATCGCATGAATACTTGAGAGCATTCCTAAATGAACATATGGATAATATTGAAGACTAATTGATAAGGGAGAATCTATGAGACAAGTTAACTACGGCATACTGTTGTGCAGACACATAGTGTACCCATTGGCAGATTTGAAGTATTCTAGACAAAGACGTTTAGTGGCAGATTTGAATATTGTTTGAAGACATCTTGAGGTCAGATCATGGAAAAATATTTACATATTGAAGAATTGTATAAAGGGTGTATGCTTAAACATTAAACAGTTGCAGCAACATAATCAATACAATCATGATATGATGATATGCCATCATTACGCTTGTTAAGTTGTGGAACAAATTGTAGTAAATTTTGTGAGAAGAAAAGGTGCAGATCAACCATTAAAATCCTCTCAAATATTGGTTGTTCAAATGCAGACTCAATCATGCTAAAAGATATATCAGTCCTAATCAACCTTAGAATTTGAACAACCTAATGACTTCTTACATTAACGGTGAAAATATTGGGAACCTGGCCTCTTATGAAGTTATTTTGGCATGAATATAATTTTAGACTAATTTGGGTTTTGCATTAAGACATTCTAAGGCTACCAAAGCATTGAAGATAGATGAACTATCATGACAGGATATCCTGAGGAGTTGACAAGTAAATACCACAAGGAAGTGACCTTCTTCACATTAATTTGATAGAAAATTGCAATGACACGTGAAAGGGAGTGATTTGTTTTGACAACTTAATTGGACAATGATCATAGTGACCAGACTATGGAATTTTCACTAAAGTGGTTGTGGCAACTTATTGATATGATAGCTGATTGCAGATGGACATGAGAGCACCTTGAAGGCATCCGAGTACTGCTAAGCATATGAATGTCTCTGCAAATCTACAAAGTGATCATCAAACACTGAAGTTTGTGATGTTTGAAGATTCAAAATATCCTATCGATACATTCATTTTCAAGTATCCAAAGGATAATTGACATGGCATCAAATGGTTTTTTAAGGTTCAACAAATAAGGGTCATTGCATAAAACAATAAGTTATGGTTATTGCAGTAGCATAAGAATTAACATCCACAACTTATTTATTAAATGACATGATCCTTGACACCCAAAGTGAAGTTGATGGCAAGCAAGTCTGATTGATGAAGCTGCAAGGTCAAAATATGATATTGGTGAAGACTTTTGAAAGCATTTGTATAGATCAAACCCTTGAAGACAATTGAAGACATAAACAATGCATTCTTCAAAGCTCAGATCATGGAGTAAATATACAAAGGTTAGAAGTTGGTCTTGGACAAAGTTGAGAGACCTAAGGCTAAGGTGAAGTTCGCAACAAAACAAATAAAGGGGAGAGATAAAGGTACAATAGAAAAGTATTTGTTTGAGGCATACTTAATGCTAATATGAAGAAGGTTTAAGGATTGTTTCTTCACTAAGCTACAAATAATTAGCTTTTGGCTATGTTTTTCCAAGACTAAGAACTGTGCCTTAGCCTATCTTTCATCAAGCCTTAAAATTATGTGAGACTGTTTTGAATACCATTGATTGAGTCCATAATGAATATTTCATTGGGAAATTTGGCTTGGCAACCATCATATAAAAGAGACAAAGGAAACCAGAATAAGAGTGTTGATTAACAGGGGGAGAGTTGACAAGGTGATGCAAAACAACACAAACGTTCTAGTCAATGACATCAAAGCATTAAAAATATGTTTAATGGAGTTACAAAGCTAGGATTTCCATTTCTATGGGACAGAAACTCAAAGATCTACTCCAAAGAGGAATATATGAATACGTTAAACGAAAAAAGGAATGAAGAACCTATGGATAAAATAGAAGGAATAATAAATGGAGACCAATATCTTAAGAGAATAAGGACCTCTTTCCACATTAGGACAAGAATGAAAAATATTTTTAAGGAAATGGCGCCACTCACTTATAAGAGACATTCTGAGGCAGACTAGCATTGGAGAACCTAAAGGATAATAACATAGTAGTGGGTAAAGTTTGGTAGCTAATAGTGAGATATCATAAAATATATTTACCACCTCAATAGCAATATGATCAATATTCTCTTGGGTCATGTTCTCAACATAAAAATATAGAGCAGATTCCTACTCCATCTCAACAATATACACAAGCACAACCAGGATAACAATTTGCAGGGAAAATGCCTTCGTTGGAATACATGCCACCTAGAGGCTCAATACAACCTAAAGATCTGACATTTAATCAAATCCTGCAGAGGATGATCCAATTTGGTATCCCACCTGGTTATTCTATGCCTCCTAGTGAACAAACCATGTGTGTTCAGTACTACCAGTATAAGGAAAGAAGAAAGGCGGAGGTCGCAAAAGAAACTAAAGCACATTTTATGTAAATCTAATATTTTGATGTAAAAACTAAATAGTTAAAAAAATATTACTTTTTATTACAATTCAAATCATTTACAAGCTAAATTCAGACACCTCATATCCCTATATAATTTAAGATCAATATATGACTAAACGTATATCGTAGTCAAACTAGCAAATGAGTTAATAACCCCTTGGCAGTGCAATGGAAACTGAGGTGGAAAAATTGGAAACCATGTTTGGTAAACACAATGAGACATGTGGTCATCAAATTGAAAATGGTTTGGTTTCTTTAAATCCAATCATTTTTTATTGTATTCAAGGCTATCTATATAGATTCAAATCCTTAGAACAATAGTGTAAATTATCTAATCTGTAAAGGCAATATATTTATGCTATTATTTCCAAGATTGGTCTTACATATTCTATTTTTGTATCCACTTTTTACTCCTTGAAATAATATTTAGGGACTAACTATATAGAACCTACTCTTGAATTTTTGTGTGATTCAGTAAATTAGAGAGAAAAGAAAATCCTTATTGGCACAACATAAGGATAAGTCCAAGCATTCCAAGAGAAAAAAACCTTCCAATCATAAGAAAAAATAGAGTCTTGTTATCACTAGGAAATGATCTAGGGATCAGAAGCCCAAGGTACTTTCAAAAGAACTAAAAATACATGAATTAAGACTTGAGAGAATATAATAAAGCTTCACAAGCCACATAGGCGCTTAAAGAAATAAGAGAGAAGTTGGTGCAATGATGATCGAATAGGAGCCATGATATGAAAAGGAAAGCGATCAAGAACCTAAAACAAGGATACATGGAACCAAGGGTAGTGACCTAGGGCTGAAGTAGTCAGGGAGCTAAGAGAGATCGAGCATATCTGGAAAAGGCCTAAGATATCAATGGTCGGTAGTAAGAGCAAATTGAAGAAGTGCAAGAGTGTTATTGTGCCTCCAAAGATACCTCTCCAATACCACTGTGCCTCCAAGTTGTTAATTTCTTTGCAAATGAGAGTTGTTTTCTTCCCAATAATCTAACACAATAAGTAAGTCCACCATGCATGAAAATAAAGACATGTTGGCATCCATGTCCACCAAATATAATATTTTAAGTGTTAAGTGGGGTATTATGATACCATATGATGTCAGTTAGGCATGCCAAATGAAACTTTTCTAGTTTTCCAATATTAAATATGGTTTGACTGTTAAAAGAAGGAAAAATTGAATTCCTATGTTATTACTTCTCCATATATGAGAAAAAACGAGCAACCCTGCATACACTATACCATTCCAGTCAACACCTATGCACAAACGTATCAGCACACTAATGATATTTTACCCTCCAGGTAATTACAATGCTAAAATATTTTCCATATTTTACCTTCTATAAACAATAAAAGAGTTTGTTTTCCTTTTGTAGATATGCCACCTCTATTATAACCTACCAATTTTATCTAAATTTTACTTGCAAATGTATAATCATCCAAAAATAAGACTCTAAAACCTAATTTCGCTAGATATGAACACATATATGACCATGATGATGATATGTTTGATATTTTGGTCAATTATTTGACCTAAATAGAACTATTCAAGAGGCTCGATCCCAAGTCACTACTAGTCTAATCCCTTTCCACCTATGTGAGGCTAATTTAGACTGAACAGTGTGCACTCAATGTGTATTTCCCATAATTCATCACCTAGTGCTCCATTATATATTCACCTAATAAATAGACCATCATGTCCTCATAGAATTCTAAAACACTGTGCATCATAAATGCTGAGAGTATTGAAAAAATGCTATGATTTCCAAATCTCCCATCTCTACAAACCCTCCATGACTAAAACCTAGAAACACATTACTAGTCATTGAAATCCTTTGAAATAATTCATTATTTACATCAGCACTTGGAAAGGGGGATTATAATCTCCACCTCTCCTTCCCCTTATGAAACGATATTTTTCTTTGAAAAATACAAGAAATCCATATCCCTAATATGCACCATATTAGGGTATGATGGTGATGGTACCATGGATGAGATTATCTAAGGTTTCTTAAATTTCCTAACCGTTATTGTTGGTGTCATGCCTCCAAAATTTTACCTACGTAATTACCTAGCTCAACCAATGCATACCAAATTGGAAGAGCTCCCTACTATGGAGCAATTCAGATACCCATCCTCCCTACTTTGCATGTTTTTATATCTAAACTATTAACATTACAAAATCTTTAACCTAAAGGTCAAATATGAAGTAGGAAATCAACCACCCACCTATGAGTGGAGTGACCATAATAATGAGAAATCCTAGATCCCTAACTATACAGAATTTTCAAACCAATTGATAGCCATAATATACATTTTGATGCATGATTCTTCTCTCCCGAGAATGTTTCCATAGAATAGAAACTTCTAGAGTTTAATCTTAATATAAGGATATGGTATTGGCTCCTATGGGAGGCTTTAACTATATTGAGGATATATGGTTTTGAAGAGGATCCATATAGTTTAACATATTTTCTCACACCTAGGGTGTTTTCCATAAAATATACTAAACAAAGTTTAATTTCTGACCAAATGCATTTTATACACTTTGAGAACCTAATAACATTTTTGTTTCCTAAAGAGTTAGGGCCTTTTCTATCAAATTTAAAGGATTAAATTCCCTAGAGTATACAAAGGAATTTATGTAACATATCTATTTGGACAAAGTATAGAGCGACCTTGTGATTATCACCAAATTATCTCCCAGCTAATGATTTCAAACAAAAATTCTCCATATACTTATGTCCCCAAGCCCAAGTTGGGAAGAATTGCAAATTTAAACAGTTGGGAGAAAGTACTAGCAGTTTCAAATTATACAGTAGGGAAGGATATCACAAATTCACAATTAGGGAATAAAAGAGCAGTTGAATAGATCCATAAGTGGGGTTGATTGTTAGGGTTTATAGGAGGGAAGATAGGAGCAAACACTGACTGTATCTATCAATAAAACCCTCACTGTAGTTTAATGACTATATCTATCAATAAAACCTTGACTAGAAAATGATTTAATGGATTAAATGAAATAAGATGACTTACCGAAGACATCTTTGTGGGAAAATAATATACTTGAAGCTTCCTTAGCCTATGCTTTTCCTGATGCCTTACTGACCTTCACCTTTGCTTATGGGTCTCGATCTCAATTTTCCAATGTCCCTCTAGGTATATTTTGGAGATGAAGGGGGTGGATAGACTTGAGGATAGAAAAAACCCAAAGCTTAGATACCATTAAAATTGAGATGAATCCTGATGCCCACCCAATAAAAAGTGTCCTGTAGGAAGAACCCATACTATAAAAATTGTTTCAAACAAGAAATTGATATGTGTCTAGTGCAGCTTAAGGGTTTCACCACGTTCATAACATATATTTTTTGTTGCATCAAGGAAGGGGTTCATTGAACGAATAATAGATGCCTCCCCTGCAATCTTGGAACCTCCTTAGTAACCTTCAAACCTCCTCTGTGACGTCAAGCCTATTTTATGGGTGAGGTAAGTGAAAAACCTCCTCTACAACCTCAGACCTAGTTCATGGGTAAGGTAAGTGAAAAACCTCCTCTGTGACCTCGAGCCTAGTTCATGGGTAAGGTAAGTGAAAAACCTCCTCTGTGACCTCGAGCCTAGTTCGTGGGTGAGGTAACTAAAAAACCTCCTCTGCATCCTTGGAAACTACTCTACAACCTTGGGCGTAGTTCGTGGGTGACGTAAGTGAAAGATGTAAAATTTCGTTGTTGCGATAGGGGGAAGGTAAGATGGATAGTTTTAATTTTTTTTTAATTTTTTAATTTATTTATTATTTATATTTATTATTTTATATTTATTTTTTTGTTTAATTGTTTGTTGTTTTTTTAATGCTTATTTTTTTGTCATAAATAAAACCACTGTCATTGTCATCGTGTTCATCAACGTCATAAGAAACACCATCGACATCATCATCATCATTACTAATAATGATGATGATAACGAAATTACCATTGTCACCATAATCAATAAGATTATCATGATCATTGTCCTTATGGCCATCATCGTCATCATAGAGAACATCATCATCAATAGACCCTTTCTTGAAAAAAAATTGTCATATGAGTGTAATATGGTGACCATTTCAAAGTTTCACAAACATAGGATTCTTAATAAAGTCCACTATCAAGAAAAATTGAGACAATCATAGGTAAGTAATAAGGTTAGAAAGTTTATTTCTTACAGATATTTAAATCCTGAAAATGTGTAAAATTCAATTAACTACAACCTTGATAAATATGAAATTGAACAAGAAATTGTTATATTGTCTTATTATTATTTTTAAAACGTCTTCTAACATAGAAACCTTTTTTTTTAAATAATTAGGCTTATTTAATAGATCCTAGAGTGGGTAGCTACAAAACATGGATTACATGTATTAATGCACACATAAACAAATATAGTACACTGTTAACACTAAAAAGTGTTCACCTAGCTCTCCATCGTTTAAACCATATACATACATCATATTCCTACCATATTTCCCTTACTTTTGACCTTCACAATTGTATTTCCACCAAAAATGGTCCAAAACATCATTATTTACTANTAAAAAACACTAAAAAGAGGTCCAAAACCCTAAAAAAGAGAAAGGGTGAAAAAACCACAGATAAATACCATGGGTCACCACCTTGGGTCAAAAATACCTAGGACCATACTATAAATACATTGTGAAGGGCTCTCCCAAAACACCTTTTTTCCTCATTCACTTGCGGTTACACTATGACATTTGTGCTCTCAGGTATTCCACATACTCCCCTTCAATCATTCTCGTTTACATACCATTTCCCATGGTATACATTGAGACATTCTCCGTACCCACTTTGGATCCATTCCTTGTTTGACAACTGTTCATGGAGACAATTGGAGAACCAACCCGTGGAGTTGTGGAACCACTTCTAAGGACGGATATGGTGGCCCATCTTATAGGAAAAAGGCGTGTTTATTGTTTTGTTTATTTTCATTATTTTAGCTGATATACATGTTAAAAAATAATAAAAAAATATTTTTCTTTCAGTTATTAGTTTAGTTTTATGTTTCTTCTATTGAACTCTTCCTTACGATCACATCGATCTAAGGTTGGTTCTTCTGCACGTAGCTGGGGAGAAATCCTCACTACATGCACAATGAACATAGTTCCAATGATATATCTCCATATATGATTATTTCATGGTTCTCATCTATCACTAGTACATGTGAACATTTTTGCAACGGAAAATCATCGCTAGGATGAACATGATGATGATGATTGCTATTATTCTGATGAGTATGAACATGATGATCATGATGATGAATATGATAACATTGATGACGATGTTGATGATGATGATAACATTGATGACGATGATGATTATGACATTGATGATGATGAAGCTGAGGCCGAGGCTGAGGATGAGGATGAGGTTGATTAGGATGTTGATGATGAAAATGATGAAGATGATTATTATTATTATGATTACGATCATACCATTGATGATCATAAATATGAAGATTATGATGGTGATGATGATGATGATGATTATGATACCATTGATGATCATAAAGATGAATATGATGATGGTTGTGATTATTATAATGAGGATGACCATGATGATGATGATTGCTATTATTCTAATGAGTATAAACATTATGACGACGATGAAAATGATAACATTGATGATGATGATGATGATGATGATGATAACATTAGTGACGATGATGATTATAAAAATGACGATGATGAGGCTGAGGATGAGGATGAGGTTGATTATGATGTCGACGATGACGATGATGAAGATGGGGATGGTGCTGATGGTGGTGGTGATGATGATGATGATACAATTGATGATCTTAAAGATGAAGATGATGATGGTGATGATGATGATGATGATGGTGGTGATGATGATGATGATGATGATTATGATACCATTGATGATCATAAAGATGAAGATGATGATGGTTGTGATTATTCTAATGAGTATGAACATGACGATGATTATGGAGATGAGCATGATGATGATGATGATGATAACATTGATGACGATGATGATTATAACATTGAGAATGATGACACCGAGGATGAGGATGAGGTTGATTATGATGTTGATGATGATGAAGATAGTAATGCTGATGAGGATGGCAATGATGATGATGATGATGATGATTATGATACCATTAATGATCATAAAGATAAATATGATGATGGTTGCGAATATTCTAATGAGGATGACATGATGATGATGGTTGCTATTATTCTAATGAGTATGAACATGATGATGATGATGATTTCTATTATTAATAATCAATATCATCATCAGCAACTTCTTCATATGTATCATCATATGGTCTAGAATCGTTATTGTTGAAAGGATTGCTCATATCATCATCATCATCAACGCCATTTCCGGTTATATATTCATCATCAATATCATCACCGAGTTCAAAATCATCTTCTACGTCATTTAGATGATCAACTTCTTGATCGGATTCTTCATCTAACATATCTGTGGAAGCCAATTGTTCATGATCTACATCAACTTCTTCTTTGACATTGTATTCTTTCTCTAGTGGATTATACTTGATCAGTCTTCCTCTTGGATCATATATTACAATGTATGACCAACCTGCTTTACTTGGAACCTCTGAGTAAAAGACCTGCTCACATTGACTTGGAAGAACATAAGGATCTGTACCTGGTTCAAGTGCCCTTGTATTAACCATGGTAGATACATTGGCATTCTCAATAATAGTTCTTTCAAGATCACATTCATTCATTCATATCCTGTACCATTTGACCTCAAACAGAACTACTTTAAATGAATTAAAGTTACACTCAATTAAATCTTTCAAATAACCATAGTACCTATTTTCATATACTTCTGGATGCTTGTCACTTTTAGAGGAAATATTAGTGACTTGAAAAACTGTAGTTATCCCACAATCGAAGGTTTTCTTCTTGTCATCCAACTTTTTGATCCAAATTTTATGACCATTGTACCACATAGCCTTGTGGTGTATCAACTGCATCATGCCAAACTCAGTAAATAAATATATAAGAAGAAATAAACAAAATAAATACATTTATATAATGGGAAAAAAAGAAAACAAATGACCAAGGTATAAAACATACTTGCCTTTTTATCTTTTAAACCACATGCTAAATCAATTTCCCTTTGTGTAAGTTCACCGGGATATTCTTCTCGATGACGATGCACTATTTTAATCAATTTACTCACCCCTTCCCATGATAAGGTACCATAGAATGCTATACATCATTCTATCCATTCCTCCATCCAATCAAGATTGTTTGCAATTTATAAAAGTACTATATCCCACACGCGACCAACTGTATGGAAAAATAACAATTAAGAATTGTAAATTAGTTATCATTAAAGGCAATTAAGTTTACCTTACAATACTGATGGAATAATAAAATTTACATGAGTAAGATATATATGAAATTGAAAATTAATTGTATAATAAATTAAATATACACCATCTAATTACCTTTCACTTTCCTTGTTCTACCTTTCCCCAACAAGACCTCCCCTTCAAACTTGTTGATGGAGATGGCATGCCAAATGTGAGGAATGTTGATATTTTTTTCTAAATTTGGAATATACTTACTAATGTACACCATGGATTGATATTCCATATATCACTACACAATATAATCCTTAGGACGTGTTTTTTTCTAACAAAATTCTTTAATGACTTCAAATTCCTTTCCACCATCCACATTGATCTTGTGTGTACCGGTCCACACAATTCAATCTCCTCAACTTGGTGTATGAGATAGTGTTCTTGTGCATTGAAAAATCCTAGAGGTAAATACTTATGCATTTCACACATTGGACGAGGAATTTCTCTCTTCCAATATCATTTGAAATCCACCTACAAATGATGTAAGAAAATAACAGTGATCAACAAAATTGAGAAATATATAATAAAGTTCCAATATGTAAAACTCAATATGTAAATAAGCTATGCAACAAAGTGAACAAACATTTTCATGCATATAAATTGTTACTTACCTCATGTATTTACCATGATCATATATAACTTGTTTTATGTTGCCGTCAAAGCTATCTGGGAGAGATAGAGGTAGAACGTACTGTAACTAAAAGAAAATGGTCATTATTTATTTAAATTCCAAATAAGAGACCACAATTACTAAAAATATGTACTAAATGGAAATTATATACGTAAATAATTACCTTAATGAATGTATTCCAGGCATGAGTTTTAACACCACCAAAATCACCATTTTTTGTTAACATATTTTGTATGTTCGATGAAAACCTAGTTGGAAACCTTATTTTTTGGATGACCTCTTTTATATCATTGCTTTGTTGCTCTATCAATAAGCATGGAAGACTGATTATATTTTGGTACTCCTCTCCGACATTGGAATTAATTACACTTTGCAATGTGTGATTGGCTTCCGCAATGTCACCACAATTTTTTCCAATTTTATCTTTGTCAGTCCTTCCATCTAAGATTATCCATATCATTTATGCTACATTCTTCTTGATATGCATTGTATCGAACAAATGAGCTATTTGTAGGTGCTCGTAGTAAGGAAACCTACTAAATTGTATGGGATAACTCTCCATTCCTCGTGGAATCCCATTCATGACTCCACGACAATCAATATTAAACATAAACAAAAATACATTAACAATAATTCATGACACCTATGGTAGAGAAAATTTAGTAAAAATATAAAATTCATAATATTACATATTTATATGCTATATATACAATTTTCATACCATGACGATGTCTATTATATTCCAACTTCCGTAGGTGAGGTGTCATTCTTCGTGGTTTCTTCCCGTTCTCTTCTTTACCATTGAATTTTGTTTTCTCAGTAGTTATATACCTATGGTTCTTAGGGAGGAAGTGCCTGTACTCATCAAACACCTCCTTTCCTAAACTTATTGAACGGCGATATTTTATCCTAGGACCACAGACTAGACATGCAAATTTTCCCTTTGTTTGAAGACCTGTAAGATATATTTATTAATGTTATAAGCATCAAAATATTATTAATTTTAATAAAAAATGCATGATATTTACCTTAAAAACATATTAATTTAAAGTGCAACAGAAATTTACATATGACAAAAATGTGTTAGCCCGGGAGCGTCATGAATTGTCCATGCAAGTATTCCATGGAACTGAAATTGTTTCTTCCCTATTGGTATAGAGATGTCATACATAGTGATTCCAACCCATAACTTTAATATCTCATCGATAAGAGGCTCAATATATACATTCATATATTTAACTTGGTACTTACCTAATTTATTCAACAATATACAATGTTATTCAGTTATGTTTCCCAATATATAAAAGGTTTTCTCATGCAACAATGAAACAAAGAAATGAAATCATATAATTACTTTCAAAAAAATACCTGGAATAATCATTGTTGATGTAATTGTAACTTCAGAATGTATTCACTTGTATTTCTTATGTATTGTAACTCGATGTTTATTCCGGGATGTATTTGTAATGTGCTTGAGTCATGTCATGCCCCAAGGTTCCTATCGGGAGTTTCTATAATGTAAACAAGTCATGTTAAGTCAAGGTGGGTAACCCTCCTATTGTATAAGGGTTAAAGTCCCCGCAGTTCCGGGGCACTAGGGTTATTAGACTCACCTAGTGAAGTCGGCCCTAGTTGGGTTTAGTCAAGTCAGGAATTAGTATAAATAGAGAGCTATCCTCTCTATTTATCACACACTCACTCACACTCAGTTGTAGCGCATAGCTGAGGAAGAGAAAGAAATTGGGGCAAGGAAGAAATAGGTTACTGCTGTCGGGAGATCATCTTACTGTTTTGGGGTTTCACTTTTGGTGCTGATTCTATCTCTGAGGAAGTTGCAGGGTTTTCTTCATTTATGGTTTCCTTGAGGAAAAACACTGTGTTCATTGTCTCTTGTGTTTGATTGTTGTGCTTGTTGTTCTCTCAGTTAAATATCCTAATGTTATGCTAGCTTAATGTTAAAAATCTAACATGGTATTAGAGCTAACCTGAGAAGAAGACACTGTGCAGCTGCGGGAACTAGGGATTCCTACCTTGTGGATCTCTCTCCACATATTTTCAACAAATGAAGGTTCAAATAACTCTCCTCCCTAGGAGGCATCTTTCTATCGAAGTAGAATCCAATTCTAAGGTTTTTTAGTTTTTGACCCGACACTACTGTCGAAAATTAGGGATTTTCATAGAAGTGGAATTTTTTAGTGAGCCCAGGCCTGGATTGATATCCTCCCCAAAGTCAAAGTTAGGGATCAAATTCAAAGAATTTGGTTGGACAGAACTCCAGAAAAGAAAAACCATTATCTGCTCCTGAACCAACACTACAAGATTTCAGCTCCAAGTTCAGATCCGACATCTTGACCAGGTAAGATCTAAATATTTTGTATTTCCATTTGAGGTTATCAGTTAAGATGTCTCATCATACCAAGCTTGATGAAAATTTTGAGGGAGCTGATAAATTCTAAGCCTGGAAGTATAGGATCTCCCTAGTCTTGGAAGAAAATGAGTTGGACTCCTACATCCATGAGAAGGTTCTAGTTCCAGAGGGAAATGAGGTCAATGCCTTACATAAGAGGAAGTTGGTAATGGAAAAGAGGATCATTGATGATTCTATCAAGGATCACCTCATTCCACAGGTGTCCTCCCTCAAGAAACCTAAATCCATGTTTGATTCCCTAACCAAATTGTTTGAAGGGAAGAACATCAATCGGAAGATGACTCTAAGGAACTAGTTGAAGAATGTCAAGATCCAAAATGAGGAGACCATCCATTCATACTTCACAAGGGTATCCCAAATCAAAGAAAAACTAGAAGTAGTAGATGAAGAAGTGGAGAATGTAGAAATTGTGATTACAACCTTGAATGGCCTCCCTAGGTCATGGGATTCTTTCATCCAAGGAATTTGTGCTAGGACGAAGTTAGTCAAGTTCAGTAGACTATGGGAAGAATGTTCACAATAACAAGCTCAGATAGCAACTTGAGAAGAAAATATGGGAAGTGAATATCAATGTCTTATAGTACACTCCAAGAAAGGAAGAAGGGAAAATCATCATCACCAAGGTAAGCATTCTCATCAGAAAAACAATCCTATAAGAAGGGATCCATCCAAACTCAGATGCTATACATGCAATGAAATAGGACACTTTGCTAGAAATTGTCCCATGAATAAGAATGGATCCAAGAAGAAGAATAAATCCAAAAGAAGACATCACGCTCACACTGTTGAGGATGATGATCCTCCGAGGAAGAGAGTAAAACAAGAAACTGAATACTCTTCAAGTGAAGATGAATATGTTTTGATCTCCACTCTCACGGAAACTGTCACTCATGGAAGCAAATATTGTCTTATTGATAGTGGGGCTTCCAAACACATGACAAGTTTCAAGGAATGCTTTGAGAAACTATCCGAACATAATTCACCCCATAAGGTGAAACTTGGGGATGACTACTAATATCCCATAAAAGGTAGTGGTGAATCCTCCTACAAGCTAGACTCCAGAAAGTCTATGAAAATGAAGGATGTATTGTTTGTACCAGGAATAAAGAAGAATCTTCTATCCATATCGGCACTAGATGCAAAAGGCATGAGGGTTTCATTTGTAGATGGTCAAGTCCTCGTGTGGTTAGGAGGAAATACTATTCATGATGCAATAGTGATTGGAGAATAAGAAGGAGGATTATACAAATTGAAGGGCCATCCAGAACAAGCTTTGGTCCATAAACACAATAGAGAGAAATGAAATTTGGCACAAAAGGCTTGCACATGTGCATTACAGAGCACTACCACTTGCAAGCAAAGCTATTGAAGGTCTTCCATAAATTCAAGCAAAATATGAAGGGGTCTGCAAAGGATGTGCAAAAGGAAAGAATACAAAAAAGACATTTCCAAATAAAGAGAGCAAGGCAAAAGGAATCTTGGAAATCATCCACTCCAATGTATGCGGACCAATGTCATCAAGTTCACTAAGTGGGTATGTATACTATGTTTCTTTCA
>LPNX010631579.1:725933-751675 GCA_001517045.1 Pseudotsuga menziesii
TGAGTATGCAATTAATACATTACATATCTTAGGATCTTTTTGAAACAAGTGTTTGAAAAAACATTTAAAACTTTCAAGTTCACCAACAACAATATAGTAGATAGAATATTTTTTGTTGAGCCTTCATAAATAGGTTCTTGGCACTTCTCGAGTAGAGGAACATCATGAATATCATGGAGGTTGTCCTCATCTAATGGAAAATGTGTCTTGGATCAATCTATTTATATCATCTTCATCATTTGTATCAATAACGTCATCTTAGTCTATAGGATCATTAAGAAATTCCTCTTCAATATTATGATATCCATGTTCATCACCTTGTAAAGTAGTATTTCTACTATAATTATGTGGAAAATAGCTCTCTGTCGGTCGACATTTAGGGGGAATTGTCTTTATAATTACAAATAATGTAATAACATTATTGTATAACATACAACACATAAATTTTAAATGATAAAACATTTTGTGAATACATGATCAGTACTATTACAAGAAGTACATTATCTAATGAATAATGTCTTACCAAGGGACGATATTCAAACACCCCTTCAGCATGCCCCTTTTCCTTACAATGTTTCTCAACAATTGTTCTTAAAATTCTTCTCGTTCGCAAACCCCTAGAATCATTGCAAGGGAAATAACACTTTCCATCACCCTTCGCCTCCAACGTCGCCTTAAATTCAACATACCTCTTATTATTTTCTTTCCAAGTATATTTATTTGACATTCTAATAGCATATAAGAACAAACAAACTAAATTAAAGTATAAGTAAATTAAATAGAATATAAATATTAAACTAGACAAAAAATTAAAGGGCGTGACATGGAAAGTGAAAAATATAATTAGTAAATCCAAGTTGAATTTACTTTGACATGTTACATATCACAAACAATACCCCTCCTTTCCAAATTATTAAGGAATAAGTTAGTATGGGGGTCTATTCTTACCACCAACAACTATATTTTCAATATTTAGCGATAAAATTTAAATCCAACCCAACGGTTATGTTCTCCCAAGTTAGGAAACATGATTTCTCACAAGCACATGGAATCACAATGCTTAAACAAATTTTCACATACAATATTACCACATTCTAGTTTACCCCTCTATAAATAAGAAACTAAACAAATAAAACATTTCAAAAGCAATGATCTTGTTTCCCTAATTAGTTCATCTTCATCTTTGTTTAATCAAATAATGATTAAGAGACAAATCTGAATGACATTATATTTACTCATTCAAAAAATATTAGTTCACTAACCACAAACCTCAATGCAAAACTAAAATTTTACAGAGATTTTGAAATTACCTAAAACACCCATTAATCTAAGAAGAACCCCTTCTTTCTCATGTACTATCCCTAACAAAATTATAAACTCTATCATGATACATTCAAATTAATACCTCCTAATCATCCATCTCTTTCCATGTTGGTATTGGATGTGATAGTATTGAGGAGAAATGAATAGTCGACTCACTTTATGTATGAACCTACACAATAAAGGAGACAAAGAATTTAAAAATAATAACTTGGAAACCAAAGGATATCAAAAATCCGATGTGTTAAACCAGTACCAAACTCTTGAACTCATAGATCAAACAATAAGTAGAAAAATTGTTTCAACTATAACAAAACACTTGATGAAATATGTCTTAAGAACATGTATTTATAGATCGATGATCATGGTGGTTACATCGAAAATCCACAATGGTCAAATTTCAACAATAATAAAATGTCAATTATCATTACTGTGATGACCGTTGATTTATAAATGTTTAGAGTTTCGTCGCTAGAGCGACGAACGCGTGTCTTCATCGCAATAGAGACGAACATTCATTGCTATAGAACAAACAGTCATTATGTCGGAATAGAGACGACGATTGAGGGCCATAACAATTTATGTTCAAAATATTTATCGATTTATCCACGAATCTACCATTTTAAATTATTCATGGAAATATTTTGTGGAACGTTTCAGCCACATTTACTAGTGTATGGATAATGAGTGACCAGCATGAGCACTAGTTTTTTGAGAAATGGTTATTCATTTTAGGTAAAACAATGTATGATCATAATCTACACACACTGCACTTTTTCATGGACTATAATTTGAGTTTTTTTGGACTTCAAAACTATTTTTTATTATTTATCGAAACAACATAAGTTCAGAAAATGGTGCATTATCAACACATGTTACTGAGCTTCAATTTTATTTTTAGTGTGACTCTTATTGGAAAAAATAAAAGTACCCTTTTGAAGAGGACAAGGAAATTATAATCTCTATGAAGATTTCAAATTTTTTCGTGTTGTCTTTGTTATGATATTGAATTTTCATTTTGAGTGATTTTTAGAGTAATAAAATTCTTAAGGGATTAGGTTTAGAAAAAAATTATTAATATATAGAAATTCAAATCAAAATGAAATAATTATTATATCATAAGAAACTAGATTCAGAGATGAATCCATTGCTACCAAGACCGACAAATAATATTTAAAATTTGCAGAGGTTTGGGCTTGCTGAAGTTGCAGGTTCCAGAAAGATGCCATATATTTTCGTAGGTTTTATTGACCATGAACTGTCAGCCAAAAAAATATCTTCCAAACTATCAGTTGAGAGTTTAGTTCAAACTATCATCCAAGAGTTTTTAAAAAAAATACAGCATAATGATTGGTTCAAACTCTCGGCCTAGAGTTTTAATAAACACTCGATCGAGATTTTGGACTCACAAACTCTTGGCCTTAAGTATTTCAAACTCATGACATAGAGCTTGAGTTTACTTTTTTCTTCTGTTCATCTACGCACCCTCTTTTTTTTCACTTAGTTGTCATAAAATTGTTTCCCAACTTCGCGTTTTAACCCAAACTTCTTATTGCTTCTTTGATTCATGAGAAGATTGGTTCTACAACCAAACTAGTTGTTTTGATGGTACCTATTACTGTTCCACGTCAACTCTTACATTTTCAGATTTAATCAGAGAAGATTCATCAAAAAATACATCTCTGCTAATGACGATCTTGTCGGAAGTAGGATTCCACAATCCATATCCCTTTGTTACATCATCATATCCAACAAAAATGCACTTCTTTGATCTAGGGTCTAACTTAGAACGTTGATTTTTAGGAGTAAGTGCAAAACTTTCAAATTCGAATAATCACAAGGATAAGTAGTCCATACCTCTTCCAGAATTATACAATTTATTTCCATTGATGGCGACCGATTTATAAGATAACTAGTAGTAGAAACTGCTTCTTCCCTCAATTTTTGGCCCAAATTAGCATGATTGAGCATGATCCTTGCTCTCTCTAGAAGATTCCTATTCATGCATTTTGCAACACCATTTTGCTGAGTGTATATATTTATTTTATGTATTATGATCCCTTCTTCTTCGCAATACTTTTCAAACTCTAAAGAAGTAAACTCACCTCCATTATCTGTCCTTAAACACTTGATTTTTATGCTAGTTCTTTTTTCCACCATGACTCTAAATTGTTTAAATGTGTTAAACACATCATCTTTTCTTTACATAGACCCAAAATTTCCTTGAAAAATAATCTATAAACAATACATAATATGTTTCTCCCCCATAGGAAATGGTAGGAGATAGACCCCCCAAATCAGAATGAATGTAGTCGATAACACCTTTACTAACATGACTACCTGATTTGAATTTTTTATACACTGCTTTCCAAATATACAATGTCTACAAAACATCAAATTCAAAGTTTTTAGATTTGGAAGCAATTTACAAATCATTAATGCCTGAAGTCCTTTCTCACTCATGTAACCAAGACATTGTTGCCATAATTGAGTGGATCTTGACTCCTCTTCATATACCAATGTTCTATCATTAACTTGAGTTCTTCCAACCAGTTTGTAAAGGTTTCCTATTTTTTGTGCTTTTGTGACCACTAAAGCACCCTTAGATACTTTTAGTACTCCACTTAAACTTGTTAAATAATGACCACAAGAATCCAACACTCCTAAAGAAATTAAATATTTCTTTAATTCAGGTACATGTCTAACATCTGTAAGTATTCTTATAACTCCACCAAACATTTGAATTTTAACACTTCCAACCCCAACAATCTTACATGAATTATTGTATCCTAAAAGAAC
Source organism: Pseudotsuga menziesii (assembly GCA_001517045.1). Taxonomy (NCBI): domain Eukaryota; kingdom Viridiplantae; phylum Streptophyta; class Pinopsida; order Pinales; family Pinaceae; genus Pseudotsuga; species Pseudotsuga menziesii. The sequence goes on from LPNX010631579.1 coordinate 730,053, forward strand.
TATTCCATCATTAATTGTTTGATAGGAAGAAAACCAATCTTTATGAGGACATATATGGTGTGGAGCATCAAAATCTAATAGCCATTCTTCATTATATTCAGAAACATTACAAACAGACAAAACCTCATCGATCATACCTTAATTAGAATTAACTGAATTTCCCTCTGCTTTGGAGTCATATTTCTTGAATTCTTGTCTTTTCCAACAATCCTTCTTGAGATGACCAATCTTTTTATAGTAACGACATTTTAATTTGCTATTTTTTCCCTTTGATTTAGACCTGGAAGTGCCTCTTGACTTTTCTCCTTTCTCTTTGGATCGACCTCTAACAACCAAAGCTTATGGGGAAGATGTTTCAAGACTAGATTTCTTCCTTAATTCCTCAGAAAATAATGCTCCAACCACATTGTCAAATTCTAAGGTATGAGTTGTACTAAGGCTAATGGAAGAAACTACTTGAACCCAAGATTCAGGTAAAGTACATAAAAGATTGAATTCTTTATCTTCATCATCAATTTTAACATCCATATTATTCAACTGGAAAATAAGAGTATTAAAAACATTCAAATAATCTGTTATCTTCGTACCTTCTTTCATTCTCATACCTTACAGTGGTCGCTTCAAGTAAATTATGTTTGTTAAATATTTGGTCATATACATGCTTTCTAACTTGCTTCATAGGATTATTGTTGACTTTTCTCCAACAATGTTACACAACACATCATCTACAAGACATAATCGAATTGTGCTAAGTGCTATAGCATCTAATTCCTCTCATTCATCATCTGTCAGTATAGTTAGAGATCTCTTTCTGTTACCATCTAAGGCCTTATGTAACCTTGTTGTACTAACAAATCCCACATCTTTAATTTCCAGAGTTCAAATTTATTTTTACCATTAAACTTTTCAATTTCAAACTTTGTGCTAGACATTGTTGTGATTTTTTTTTAAATATATATTTTCCTGAACAAAATACTCCCAAACAAATAGTAGTATATTCTCCCAAACAAAAACAACAGTCCTGTCTTAGAGTTTAAACTTCAATGTTGTAATTTAATATATATATATACTTCCAAACAAAATAGCACATGTTTTCTTCTTTACCATGGCTTATCTCAAGCAGTACCAGCGAGAAGTTTGTTGGCTTTACTTCTACCCAGATGGGCTCACCTCTGTCTACAGTGCAAAATCACAATCTCTCACGGTCCTTTAGCTGTTGATGTAATTGTAACTTCGAAATGTATTCACTTGTATTTCTTATCTATTGTAACCCGATGTTTATGCTGGGATGTACTTGTGTCATGTCATGCCCCGATGCGCCTATCGGGAGGATCTATATTGCAAACAAGTCATGTCAAGTCATTTTGGGTAACCCTCCTATTCTCTAAGGGTTAAAGTCCCCACAGTTCCGAGGCACTAGGGTTATTAGACTCTCCTAGAGAGGTCGGCCCTAGTAGGGTTTTAGTCATGTCGGGATTAGTATAAATAGAGAGTTGGACTCTCTATTTAGGACACCTCTCACACACACTCAAGTGTAGCACATAGTTGAGGAAGGAGAAGACACTGGGGCTAGATAGAAAGAAGGTTATTATTGTCGGGAGATCACTTACTGTTTTGGGTTTTACTTTGGTGCTGATTCTATCTCTGAGGAAGTTGTGGGGTTTTCTCCATTTATGGTTTCCATGAGAAAAAACACTATGTTCATTGTCTCTTGTGTTTGATTGTTGTGCTTGTTTCTCTCTCAGTTAAAGATCCTAATGTTATGCTAGATTAATGTTAAAAATATAACATGGTATCAGAGCTAAGCTGAGAAGAAGAGACTATGTAGCTACGAGAACTAGGGCTTCCTAATTTGTGGATCTCTCTCCAAATATTTTCAGCAAAAGAAGGTTGGAATAACTCTCCTCCCTAGGGACCATCTTTCTGTCGAAGCAAAATCCAATTCTGAGGTTTTTCAGTTTTGGACCCGACACTGCTGCCGAAAATTATGCCTTTTCACAGAAGAGGAATTTTTTAGTGAGCCCAGGAATGGATTGATCTCTTCCCTAAAATCAAAGTTAGGGATAAAATTCAAATCAATTGGTTGGACAGAACTCTGGAAAAGCAAAACCCTAATTTGCTCCTGAACCAACTCTGCAGGATTTCAGCCCCAAATCTAGATCCGACATCTTAACCTGGTAAGATATAAATCTTTTGTATTTCCATTTTAGGTTCTCAGTTAAGATGTCTCATCATACCAATATTAATGAAATCTTGAGGGAGCTGATAACTTCTGAGCTTGGAAGTATAGGATCTCTGTGGTCCTTGAAGAAAATGAGTTGGACTCCGATATCAGTGAGGAGGTTCCAGTTCCAGAGGGAGATGAGTAAAAGGCCTTACATAAGAATAAGTTGGTTATGGCAAAGAGAATCATTTCTAATTATATCAAGGATCACGTCATCCCACAGGTGTCTTCTCTCAAGACACCTAAAGCTATGTTTGATGCCCTAACGAAACTGTTTGAAGGGAAGAACATCAATCAGAAGATGACTCTAAGGAATCAATTGAAGAATGTAAAGATCTAGAATGCTAAGACCATCTAGTATTACTTCACAAGGATCTCTCAGATCAAAGAACAACTAGAAGCTGTAGATGAAGAAGTGGAGAATGCAGAAATTGTGATGACAACACTGAATGACCTCCCTAGGTCATGGGATTCATTCATCCAAGGAATCTGTGCCAGAAAGAAGTTAGTCAAGTTCAGCAGAATATGGGAAGAATTATCTCAAGAAGAATCTCGAATAGCAGCTCGAGAAGAGAATACGGGAAGTGAATATCAAGCCCTCACAGTTCACTCCAAGAAAGGTAGAAGAAACTCTCATCACTCCAAAGGTAAGAACTTTCACCATAAAGATAACAATAGAAAGGACCTATCTAGATTGAGATGTTATACATGTGATGAAAGAGGACTCTTTGCAAAAGACTTTCCAAGAAACAAGATTAACTCTCATAAGAAGAAGGGAAATAAGAGAAGACATCATGATCATACTACAGAGGATGATGAACCTTCCAAGAAGAAAACCAGATATGAAAGTGAAGATTCTTCCAGTGAAGATGAATATGTTTTGATTTCCGCTCTTACGGGAAACATTACTCATGAAAGCACTGATTGGCTTATAGATAGTGGGGCTTCCAAGCATATGACAGGATTCAAGGAATCCTTTGTGAACCTGTCAGAACATGAATCACCTCATAAGGTGAAGCTAGTAGATGACTACCATTATCAAATAAAAGGTAGTGGGGAATCCTCCTATAAACTAGAATCTGGAAATTCTATGACAATGAAGGAAGTATTGTTTGTGCTAAGACTCAAGAAGATCCTTCTCTCCATATCTACATTAGATGCAAAAGGAATGAGGGTTGCATTCATAGATGGTCAAGTCATCATGTGGCCATGTGGTAAAGTCATCATTCATAGATATTATGTTTCTTTTATTGATGACTTTTATAGGAAGACATGGGTTTACTTCATGAAGAATAAAGATGAAGTATTCATCAAGTCCAAGGAATTCAAAGCCTTGATCGAGAATCACACTAAAAAGAAGATCAAGACCTTTCAATCAGACAATAGCGGAGAATTCACTTCAAATGATTTCAAAGAGCTATGCAAAGAATCAGGGATTAAGAGGGAGTTTTCCACTCCTTACAATCCACAACAGAATGGGGTTGCAGAAAGGAAGAATAGAACTATCATGGAAGCTGCAAGAGCAATGCTTCATGATCAAGATCTTCCTATGTATCTCTAGGTGGAAGCTTTCAGAACAGCAGTGTATGTATAGAACCGTACTCCACATAGAGTACTCGAGAACAAGACTCCTAAAGAAGTATTCTCCAGCAAGACACCAGAAGTCAGCCATCTTAGAATATTCGGCTGTCCTGTGTATATACACATTCCAAGAGAGAAGAGAACAAAATTAGATCCTTCAGGTAAGAAGGGTATATTTGTGGGATATTCTGAAAACTCAAAGGCTTACAGAATATACTTCCTAGGATTCAAGAAGATTGATATCAGTAGGGATGTGGCATTTGATGAAGACACAGCTTACAACAAATCCAGAAAGAAACCTACTAAAGAATCTGAAGAAGCAGAAGCACCCAGGATTCATGATACAACCATGAATGAAGAAGCTCAAGAAGAAGATCGAGAATTTGAAGAATCACAAAGACCTATAGATCCACCTCATGAAAAGAATCCTCACAAGAGGAAACCTACTTGGGTATGAGAAGTTATCCAAGGTGCAGAAAGATATGGGGCTCCAGAAGAGAATCATAGAGAAAAAAGAGGACCAGATCCTGCTCCGGGTATGTAGCATTACTATGTGATTTCATTGATAAAGAACCTTCCAATTATGAAGAAGCGACAGAATGGAAAGAATGGAAGGATTCTACGATCGAAGACTATTAGATGATCATGAAGAATGATGTTTAAGATGTTGTCCTCAGACCAGAAGGGAAGTCAGTTGTAACTTCCAAATGGATCTACAAGATCAAGCATGCTACAGATGGTAGCATAGAGAAATATAAGGCAATATTTGTTGCTCGTGGTTTCTCCCAGAAAGAAGGAATAGACTATGAAGAAACCTTTGCACCTGTAGCCAGATACACTTCCATCAGATCGGTACTTGCTTTGGCTATAGTGATGAAATGGAAGATACACCAAATGGATGTCGAGACTGCTTTCTTGAATTGTGTAGTGGAAGAGGAAGTGTATGTGGAGAAACCAATCGGTTTTGAGACACATGACAGAGAGTCTAATGTATGCAAATTGAAGAAAGCCCTATATGGTTTGAAACAGGCACCCATGACTTGGTATCATAGAATTGATAGCTTTCTATCCAGTTTAGGCTTTACTAAGAGTAAAGCAGATTCAAGATTCCAACATTTACTACAAGGCTAAAGATGGCAACCCAGTGATGCTCCTACTGTATGTAGATGGTCTGTTTGTAACAAGTATGGATGGGTTGATTGCTAATACGAAGAGGAAGCTTGCTACCGAGTTCAAAATGAAGGACTTGGGTGTGATGCATTATTTTCTAGGCATGGAGGTGTGGTAGAATGTAGATGGGATTTCCCTGGGACAATGGAAATAAACAATAGAGATCCTGAAGAGGTTTGGGAGATTGGACTGCAAGGATATGGCCACACCTATGGCATCGAACTTGAAGCTATTGAGTGATGATTCATCAGAGACGGTTGATGCTATGATGTATCGTCAGATGATTGGGTCCTTGATGTACCTGATGAACACAAGACCAGATATTTTATTTGCTATGAACACCTTGAGCCAGTTCCTGACAGATTCGAGACATGTTCACTTGATTGTTGCGAAGCATATTTTGAGGTACCTGAGCGGTACAATTGATTATGGGCTCAAGTATGAGTCGATTCAGAAGATTAACCTGGAGGGTTATGTCGATTCAGATTGGGCAGGAAGTGCCATTGATAGGAAGAGCACTTCAGGGTGTTGCTTCAGTATGGGATTCAGTGTGATCTCTTAGTTTAGCAGGAAGCAATCCTGTGTGGCACTTAGTATAGCTAAAGTAGAGTATGTCGCAGCTTGTTCATCTAGTTGTGAGTTAGTATGGCTGCGGAAGCTACTGTCTGATTTATTTGATCTCCAATTGGATGCTACTTGTATACATTATGACAACCAGAGTTGTGTGAAGTTGTCATAGAATCCAGTGTTCCATGACAAGTCAAAGCATATCGAGATCAAGTATCACTATATCAGGGATATGGTGCAAATGGGAGCAGTAAAGCTCCAGTATGTTGCGACGAAGGAACAGATAGCTGATGTGTTGACGAAGCCATTGGCTAGGGTGAAGTTTGATTACTTCAAGGAGACTCTTGGTGTGCTGGGTGTGCCTTTCTAATGAGTAGGTCAGATGTAAGTACTGGACGGGCCATTTTGACTTGGCGTCAGATATAAGCACTGAATAAAGACCTACATGGAGGCTAGGCCTACAACCAGCATGAAAAAGGGCTGGCTCTGTAGAACTTCCTGTGACGAGAAGAATCATGAGATAGCACCCGTGATGATCTAGTGATGATGATGCAGATCGAGTGATGATCTAGATCCAGTGATGATGTCCAGTGATGATCCAGATCGAGTGATGATCCAGATCCAGTGATGATGATCCAGTGATGATGATCCAGATCAAGTGATGATCCAGATCCAGTGATGATCTAGATCGAGTGATGATCCAGATCCAAAGATGAATATGACTTGAAGATGAAGATGACTTGAAGATACATATGATGAGATGATCCAGAGAAGAAGACCAGTGATGAATATTGTGTCGAGAGAATACCTTCCTAGTTAAGAGGGAGTGTTGATGTAATTGTAACTTCAAAATGTATTCACTTGTATTTCTTATCTATTTTAACCCGATGTTTATTCCGAGATGTACTTCTGTCATGTCACTGCCCCAATGCTCCTATCGGGAGGATCTATATTGTAAACAAGTCATGTCAAGTCATTGTGGGTAACCCTCCTATTGTCTAAGGGTTAAAGTCCCTGCAGTTCTAGGGCACTAGGGTTATTAGACTCTCCTAGAGAGGTCGACCCTAGTAGGGTTTTAGTCATGTCAGGATAAGTATAAATAGAGAGCTGGACTCTCTATTTAGGACACATCTCACACACACTCAAGTGTAGCACATAGTTGAGGAAGGAGAAGACATTGGGGTTAGATAGAAAGAAGGTTACTGCTGTCAGGAGATCACTTACTATTTTGGGTTTTACTTTGGTGCTGATTCTGTCTCTCAGGAAGTTGCGAGGTTTTCTCCATTTATGGTTTCCCTGAGGAAAAACATTGTGTTCATTGTCTCTTGTGTTTGATTGTTGTGCTTGTTGTTCTCTCAGTTAAAGATCCTAATGTTATGCTAGATTAATGTTAAAAATCTAACATTAGCAACAATGCAAGCCTCCCTTCTCCATGATCCTTGTCTCCTTTGTAGATGGCTCACCACTCTCTAGAGTGGTTGCAGGCTCAACAACAACAACCATCAATCTCCACCGACAGTAGCAGCAGTGTCGCATGCCCTAATTTTGTAAAAAAATGTTATCTTATTTTAATTTTATTCCCAGACATTATGTTAAATTTAATGCTAAGTGGAAACTGATGACTCAATAGAGTCAAGAATGTGGAATGTAATTTTGAATATTTAATTTTAAATAAATAAAAGTAGAGACAATAGCCTAGGAGAGCTGTTAAAAAGAGTGTTACTGGTCAAGTTGGTGGAAGGAACTAGGTGGAGAGCAAAAAGACAAGTGGCAGCATCCTCAAACACTTCCTATGTTGCAGGTGGCAACTTCCTTACATTTGGGGTCATGATCCCCCAAGAAATTGGGATCAGAGCAGGTGGCTCAATTAATGACAATTAACCCAAAAAGACCTAGGCAATCTTATTAAAAATGCCCAATGTAGAGAGTTGAGGCTGCTAATTCCAGGAGAAGAATCATTCAGGTGAATGCACTTCAAGGAACTCATTGGGAAAGGGAAATTGGAAGGAAGGTGTTTGAGGGGTAAACTGCAAAATGATGATCTAGTATAGCTTCGTAGTTGAAATATCTTACTGCAATATGCAGAGTTGGTATTGAGTCTCGGGACTAGTACTTTGTTGATTTCTCCACATGGTTCTAGCCAAGCAGACCAGAACAGGCTCGGGGCTCCTAAGAAGTCATTGTTTGAGCGCTCTCCAGGAGTTGGTAGGGAGGAACGGCCTCCCATTGCTGTTGTCGTCCAGCTTTAAAAACAGGTTCCATTATCTTTTAATTTTTGTGTTAAAGTTTATCTCTATTTATGATCAATTATTGAATGATGTTAAGTTATGGTGTGTTGAAAACTCTTAGTTATTCTAGACTGAATATGTACTGTGATGATAGATAAATCCTACCTATGTTTTTCCCCATCTGGAGTAATCCAGATCGTACTCTAGCACAGGTAGTTTGTTTAAGTAAATGAAGTATAATAGGAATATGAATGAATCGAATATTTATGTTTTCAGAGTAATGAAATGTTATTTCTCAGTAGATAGTTGTTTTCTAGAAAGTTTACTAAATTGTTTTGTAGACATGTTATTAGAAATAGACCGTGTAAATAGCATGTTAATATAGAATATTACTCATATTACTGATTGACATTAGTAGGTTTAATTTTATAAATTATTTTCTACACAGTCTTTATTTACATAAACTGTACTTTTACTTGGAATTAGAAGAACTAGTTTTATTAGTTCAAAGTTTATAGTTTATGTTAAGAAAAGATATAAAATAATACCGATAAGTAAGGAGGTTCTTTCATTTTTTGTGTGCTCTAAGTAAGTCTATAGATACAAATTGAATTAAACTAACACAATATTATAGACTGCTTTTAGTCGTAACCACTACGCAAACAAGAACCAACATAAACTTAAGAATGTATGTTATACTTAAATAATAGTATTATAAATATAAATAATATTATTATTATTCTTAAATAGTGACAATTATAGGTTAATAATTTATAAAAACAAATTAAAGAAAAACTATACAATAGTAATAAAAATTACAAGGTAATAACATAGGAAACATTATCCTTTTTAAGTTAAAAGGGAGTAAACCCTAGCTTATGTTCTGAACATAAATTATAAATATTTTAGTACTATAGTAACCTAGGTTATACTTAGGTTAATTTTCTTTTAAAACTATTGACTGAAATTGTTATGTAATAAATATAAACCACATTATTGACTAACAGGTGCATTTGCATTTACAAAAGAAATAGAATCTATTAATAACAGCATACATCTAAATGTCGGGGTTCAAACCCTTAAAACTAATACATTACTATTATAGACATAATAACCATTTCTCGTATCAATTTTGTAATCATCTTAAATAGTCAAATAATCCACTCTCAGTCCTTTAAGGACATATAGACTAAAATAGAGAAACAACATAATTATTAACATAAGAGTAATATAAACCAAACAAGGGTTTTACAGGTCAAACCCTAACCTGTGAATTTCATTAAATAAACAAGATTTACATCACAGCTGTGAGTACCAGCCTTCAAAATTTAATATATAAAAACCCTTATAAAATACTCAACTGAGTTCAACTCTATTAATATGCAGAAAGGGTAAAAACCCTAAATTATACATAGTACAGTATAAGCTCCTAATAACCAAAACAAGTCACAGCAAAGCTACCTTTGCAAAATTTATAACCTAAACCGACTGCAAAGCCAAGCTTCGACAAATACTCTACACTATACAATTGCATCCACCCTGTCAAGGGTTTGAATGTAAAACATTCTTCCAAACAACCTGTAAGACAGTAAAAGCACAATATAAATCGTAGCAAGATGAGAAAGGGTATTCAAACCCTGGGCGAGTCCAACGACCACCCTAACTATAAATAAGGGAGAACCCATCTTTCAGACCATGGGGCTTACCCGAGTTTGAGCCACGAACCACGGTTGTTGCAAGGGTTGTCTTCTTATCCTGGTACAAGCTGCACTTCAATGAGCACCTGCAGCAAGGGTAAACCCTTGTCGATAAAACATTTTACATGCTAAAAGCTTGAAAGTAATCTATATTAAAACTTGTTGCATATTGAAAGAAAGGTTTTTATGATTTTTACCTGTCACTAGGAGTATGGCAAACCAACTTATGAGCACTATCACCTATAAAAGGTACATTGGGGAACCTATCAACTCTCAAAACATCACACAGTAGTGAGCTACGAAGAGCTGAGAAGGAGAACTGAAGAAATCACCAAACTACACGGGCTTTGGGAAGAAGGTTTCACAGGCAACGAAACGAAGGTAGCAAGAAGAATAAATCCACGAATGGTAGAGAAAGAACTAGCAATCAAAACCATTTACTGGAGAACAGAGGCAACACAGAGTCAAGGTATGAGGCGATGGTGACCAAGAGAATGACGACCACCATGGGAGACAAGCCAAAGCAACCTGGAGCCAGCATAAACTGCGGAACAATAATGCATTAGGTCAGGTTTCCAGTGTATTATATATTTTCCAGACATGGATAGGATTCAACCACGTCGCCACAAATTTATCCATGCAGTGAGGGTCGTGTCCTATAGTTCCTGCATGGAGACATTTTATCATATGTTGTTCATTGCAGCATGGGTTAAACTATATTAACCACCCAATAATTCATAATGAATTCACTAATCAACAGCACCGTGTAATACGTTAATCTAATCACCAGTTTATTATCATGGAGAGTTTACGTTGACCAAACATGGTGTTACGTATAACCATAAACATAAACCCGATGTGGATTAAGCCAAACCCTTTCTACCAACGACATTATATTGTTTATAATAAACATCACCATAACGAGTTAAGCGGTGGTATAACCATATTCTAACATTGTTTTAATAAGATAGAAAGCATATGATATATGTTATGTTTATAGATTAGGACAAAGTTAAGTCTTTAGTATAGTTTTACAAGAGTGCATGTTAACTATTACATGACTGTAGTGTCTCTAGTAGCAAAGCATTAAGACCCTTGAGTTGTTCCTTGCAAACTTTGTACATGATGAAGGTTCGGTTATGAGAGAATGGTAAGTTTGACCATTGTTATACCAATCATTTTTTTTATAGCTTGGGCATAGTAAAACCCTTATGCTTTAGGAATATTACAAGTCTAACACTTGTAGTTAGTATCTTATAATAATGCCAAAGAAGTTAAAGGCTAGAATTAAAAAAGTTATAAAAACAAACTTTTGGTAGATTGAATGTTCATCGAACAAGTCATTTATGCATAGCTTTGAAATATAATTAAATTGATAACTCACACAGCATCGAAACTGTGAAGTAGTACAAAGCTAAAGATAAGATTATTATCACAAAATTATGTCACACAGTTTATGCGACATTACTTTGTTAATATTTGGGAGTTTACTCAGCTCAACTTAATGCTCATGCAAGTGTCTAGTGGACAGTAAGATAATTACAGAGTTAAACTTGGGAACAAAGTTTTGGTAACCTTAAGCTGTTGTAGAAGGGTATATTGGCCATAGTTTCTACACTCAAAGGTTTTTACTATTTATAAGATAATAGGCTATAAGTACCCTATAGAAATAATTTAAGGGACAATAAATATATAGGCAAGACAAGTTATTATTGCAAAAATACTGTCAAGAAAACAATGTTTACGAGTATTACAAACTACTTAGACTAAAGAATAAATACTCATATCAGAGATTCTAGTGTTAGAGTCGCAAATATGTTGTACTGTCATTACATTTTTCCAAGCTTGTTTATTTGAACAACTGATGAAAATCAAATGATTTTACCTTACAGGAGTTGTCTAGTGTTTAGCAGCTTATTGTTCTAAGCTTTTTAATTTGCAAACAAAATATTGCTGACATAGATATTTTAAAAATATATACTCAATCGATCATACTTGTAAAAACCTGTAAGAAACAGTATTCATCTACGTTAGCACGAATGCTAAGTAAGCGCTGGATTTAAAAGTAGATTCCAGCTACTGACATAAAAGAGCTAATCAGTAAACTGAAGCAAATAACACACAAAAAGATTTTAATCTTGCTGCGAAAAATAAACTGTTAAGTTATTTTAGAAACTAATTACTTAACTGTTTCTTTATGCCAACTGTTAAGTTGTTAGTAGAACCACATGTTATAACATTTATTGTTAACTCAAAAATTTTAAATTTTTATCAAAAATTGGGGTTGTGACAAGCAGTCAGGATTCACCGACATTCTCCTTAGCATTGGATCCTCCACCAGCAGATACCTCTCCTCTTCTCCATGTGCAGGATATTCGTAGCCGACGTATCTTCCTCCTCTTCACATAGCTAGGATGCTCCCCTTTCTCCTCTTCATGGTTTATCTTCACCTCTTTTCCAGCTAGCAAGCCATGGTCCACAACAACAAGGTCTCCAGGAAGGCTCTCTCCACACGTGGGTGCGACGGTGTGGAATTTCTCCAGGAAGGCTCTCTCTTCTCTTCTGCAAACTGGTAGATATCTCCACTCAAACTTAATAGGAGATTCTTCCTCCATGCCTTCTCCATGTTCCAACAACAAGAAACATATGCAGAAAAGCGGTTTCTTCCTCCACGCCTTCTCCACGGTCCAACAATGACTAGTAGATTCAACGTTTCCTTCACGTCCAACAACATCCACTCTTCACCACATGTTTGCAATAGTGGCTCCAGCAATGGCGATCCTTGGTTCAATGCACATGCTCTCTTTATTGATGGCTCTAATAGCACTTTTATTATTCGGAGAGAAAATCTAAGAAGAAACACCATCATAGACAGAGATTTTAATGTGGTAAAACCCCATAAGGGGAAGCATCTACGTAAGCAAAGTATAAAATCTCATTAATCAAGAACAAGAGATTACACGACAGGCCTCAACCTTCTAAAACTACTACACCATTACATACCCCAACCATGCACTATATACTTCATGAAATAAGTTACATGAGTAAAACCGTTGCTGGTTATGCCTGTTATGAAAACTTCCCATAAACACATTAGTTTAGTTGTTATTATTAACAATATTTAGAGAGTTAATGAAAAGAGTGCATTCTTTTTCCCATTTGTTTATTAAGCCTAATTCTAGAGCAATCAACTAATTCTGCAAGTGACTGGTGCAATAATGTCTATGAATATAAGCTAAAGTTGAAACACCAATGTCAAAAAGATAATCTCGAAGTTCAGAAGATAAGGAAAGAATTCTCATCCATACCAATTATGTCATGATCTACCCAATGAAAATATTCCTCCCAAAACCTATTTTCCAGGCTAAATATCCATTGATCAAATGAAAAACTTTAAAAAAATATGGATAAGCATTCCTTGCATGTTTCTATGGATTTCTTATCCAAGCTAGAATATTGTCTTTAAGATATTTACTTTTAATGAATCTTAATCTTTTAACTCAACACAAGTTCAATGATGTATGAATACTTATCTTATCTTAGTTTTTAAGTAACAAAATTAATTTTTAATAGAAAATCAAATAATTCTTTTTTTTAAATCCAATAAATAAAAAATAATCTTAATATCGACACTACCATCATCATTATTATAACAACTTAAAATTAAATATATATTAACATTGATATATAAATATATCAACATCAAATTCTTAAACATAACTGCAATTACAAAATAATAACAAAATAGATGAATATTAAATTCGAATTCTATACCTTAATATTGAAAAGTATTGAATGAATTTCAAAAGGAAGAAGTGATATGCAATAATTCAAATATGTTATTGAAGTAACAATTTTGTGAAACATTGTGATTAAAAGATTCGTCGAAAATAGTAATTGTCTCACTAAGATGCTAATTAAAGATTCATCGAAAATAGTAATTACCACTTTATCTTGGATTAAAAAGTGTCAATGATAAAAGGATGTCAATAGATTAATGCCAATTGCCTGCGGTAAGATCTTTATTGTTTCTAATTACCAATTAAATGCAAGATTAAGAAGTATCAATGATAAAAGGACGTCAACAGATTAATGCGTGCGGTACGATCCCAATAAAAATAAATTAATTACCAACTTAATCTTGGATTAAGTGGTGTGGGTGATATAAAGATGTCAACAGATTAATGTCTTTGGCATTAATTTTATATATTATAATAATAATAATAATAATCTATTTTTAAGGTCACCGCCAAGCGAGACACCAAATTGGTGTATGAGACACCATATATATATATATATATATATATTAATAAATAAGAGTATCAATCAATTGATGTTTGCCGCATCAATTTTTTAATCTTTTGAGATATTTTTTTTTCAGGAGGAAAGAATCAGTCCTTGTTATTCTTTATTAAGAATCAAAGGGCCTAGTTAACAGCCGCCCAAATAAGATTAAACATATAAGGGTACTAATATATTTAAGTTTAAATTATCAATTTTATTTTTTAATTCTCTAAATACTTAATAGATAATGATGTATTAGATGTAAATTTTATTTTTTAATCTTCTACTTAAGAATGATATAAATAAAAATATAATAGATGTAAATTTTATTTTCTAATCTTCTACTTAATAGATAAAGATATAATAGAACTTATGTTGGTTAGATGTTTTTCTTTTATTTAATTAATTTAAATAATAATTAAAAAATGCAAATTAATTTAATATTATAATAATTAATTATTCATTGAATAAAGATTTTGTGTTATTTCATTGATATTAAATTAAGTTTATTTCAATTTGAGTTAGTGATATTTTACTCAACAGCATGGATACTCACTTTCAAAAAAAAAAATCAAAGTTAAACACATGAAGGTGTTATGGACATGTTCACATGTAAACACATAAAATGTTAACTTCATTTCCCAAACATATAAATACTTAGTAATGCAGAAATGTTAATCCCATTTCCTACACACATAAATACTTAGGTGTTACAAACCTACAAATTTCCAAAAACATATAAAAAATCAATCTATATATATAATATATATCGAGTGCATAATGTAGCATGTAATATTGATCGCAGCATGAATAACATGTCGTTTATTTTTTATAATAATTCATACTAGTTTCTTTACTAAATTGGACATGTTATTTTATGCAGTGTTTGCATAAGGTTAATGACACTTTGTCGCCACACCTAAAGGTGATGTTCTTGACGCTTTTTATACTAAACTTACCCTATAGTTTTGCTAGGAGTTGCTTAGCCTAAAGGCTATGGTTTTGTCCTAGTCGTCACACTCTCACTCTAGCAACTAAAACATGATGCAAGCCACAAAGTTTTATGAAGATGAAGGTGTTGATATGAAATATGGATGTGTTAAACCATTTTGTGGACCATAGCCCTAGCAGGAGACACCATGTAAAAATAAATATAAAGCTTATGGAAAGGAGTTTAACAAATTCGATGAATGTTAAATACTTTGGATTATATTGCTTATACCCTAGTCATCGTTTTACACCATCGCATAAACAAACTTTGGGGTTTTACTACCATATGGTTTTGGGCATGCGATTAAATGGAGGTACAAGGGCTATGATGGTTTCTATTGAAGTTGACCTTGGTAATAACTTTTGTCCTCGCTGCGAGTTGACAACATAGCCATGCAGTTAATGGCATGCCTACAAAAGTATGTAAGATTAAATCTCGGCCCTCCATCTGTGTTATACGTTGGAAAGGGTTTTTGATACCTGGTCTAATGTGGTTTTTCATGTTTGAATGTTTCATTTCATTGTTGTTTTTGGTCTGCAAGGTTTGTGGAAGAAGGATCTTCCTTCCTAGGTTGCATTGTGTAGTTTCTCCTGTTCAATCTCTTACTGAGTCATTAATGGCGTTCTTTTGTTTGCTTTCAAGGTGTGGTCGAGGTCTTACTCAATGTTGATGGCCGCCAAAAGGTCTCGAACTTAGTTGATTTTGTAATAGTTTATAAATTCTTTTTTAAGACTCTCAAGCCAACAAAAACTTACTTGGGTTTGCTTTTAATATGCAGGAAGAGAAGGGATAAGGGGGTTTAGGAGGAGTCGACCCCTAGCCCTCTCTGCATTTGGATAATGTAAAGTGTTTTTAACTTCGGTCAACATGTTTTACAGTTTAAAAAAATATTGTTATAGTTCTAACTGCATCGCTGGTGATTGTAGGTTATGGGAAAGATGATGAGGGTGGCAAGAGGGTCGCCTCCTCCCAGGCCTATTACTCGAAACATTTATGGTGAGTATAGAAAAATAATTCTATTCCTTTAAATATTTATGAAAACCAATTCTTTCTTAACCGGCAACTGAAAATGCTGAGTTGTTTGAGAAATACATATGAACTCTTCGTGTGGATGTTTCTCAGTCTACATCAATGGCCCTTAAATAGCCATGAGGTAAGGGTTATTTGAATATTTAGGTGGTTGGGATTTGTTGGTCATGTAGGAAAAAAGATTTCACCACAATGAAAGATAAGTTGGATTGTATTTTTCTTGTTAAACCCTCATGGGTCTTCATCCTACATGAAAGAAGGATTCATAGCCTCTATGTTCCATTGTTGTCGTAATTCCTTTTTGTATGTGTATGGTTATGGATTAAAAGAACTGTGGATTCCATCTTTGATGGGATTACAACCACTCTAGTTTCATCGTTATGCTTCTATTTTGATATTCAACAGTTTTAAAACGACGCCCCATTGGATTTGTACCAGCTTATAGTTGATAGTTTTATTTTTGTTGTTAAAGGTTTTGACCCTTCATTAAAATGATAATACATGTTGTAAAATTTTTGTATACACTAGATGCCATTGCATAATAGTCTTACTTCCACTTAATAGAGGATTGAAAGGTTTATCTATTTAAGAAGTAATGAGATCTATGAACACAATTTTGATATGTAGAGTTGATTTGTTCTTCAATTAAAAGTTAAGCCTCAGGTTTAGATACCCTTAATAAGAGGATGTGTGTTGTATTTTAAGACTATATTATATTTTACTTGTTTAGTTTCTTGCTATATCTCATTGTGCAATTATGATCTAGATCTGTGAGTTATTGTAATAGTGAAAACAGATCTAAAAGATTTAGTAATAATGGACCTCCCACTCGACTTCAGTCATGTAACTATTAGTTAGTTTATTTAGTAATTGGATTATTATGGTTTTTATTATATTTATAATTATTACTTTGATCATAGCATATGAAGGATTTGGGGTTTTAAGGTGAGATAACTTCCAGTTTTACCATTTATATGACTTATAGCTTGGATGTTAAAAAGCCTCTCGGCTCTACTCTGTCCATTCAAGAAATTAATAAGAAATGGTTTTATAGTCTTTTCGATTTACAGGTTATGCAATTGGAAACCCTGTTATTTTATCTGATTTGGTTTCATTTAGCATTTTCTCCATAATTCTATTATGTTAACTAGTGAAATTTCCTTTTTGTAAGCCGTATTGTAAATTAACTAAATTTTAACTTGAAAAAAATATGATTTTAATTTTGAAATAACGATTCTAAATAGTGTTATAGAACATAAGCAAGCATAATCTAGAACATTTGACCAGATCTATGATAGTCCTTCGTTATGATTTCCTAGTTGCGTTAACATTACAACCGTTATTATACAAATCTCTGATTCGAGTATGGATGCCCAAACAAAGATTCTTTATAAAATCTTAAAATCATGAATCTACGAATCCTAATTAAGATCAATATACTTTACATGAATACATCAAATAGGAAAGATAATAGAAACATATTAGTGTAAAAAGAAATGAATATTACAGTTCATAATTAACTTGAAATTTTACTTTAAACTAGTTTAGACAGATAAGAAGTAGGATAGGGAAGCTGACGCCACTGTCGAGAAAACAAAATTCAAATAGTGATTCCTCCCAACCAACTCCTAGAGAAACCAAGTCTCACTTGGTCCAGAACCCCCAAGCCTAATATTTGAACCACAAGAGAAAGATTCCAATCAATGCGCCATCTCTTGCATTAACAAATCAGTTCCCCATCCACTGCTGGCCTCTTTCCCACTAAATGGACATATATGAGCCTCCTTCTCTTTAGCACTCCACAAGGAGTTGTGACCTGTTTTTTGGGATGATGCCTCCTACATCTTGAGTTCTTACTCAACAGCTTTAGCCACTTGTCTTTTCCCCTCACAGGTCAATAAACACTCTTTCAACAACTATTTCAGTTATGATTACTTCCATTATCTTTAATTAATAAATAAGAATAATCCATTGCATCTATTTTTGACTTTCTTATAAAAAATATTAAAAAATAATAATAATAATTTATTTTAATTCGGTGTATTACATACAACTCCCCTTAGAGGATAACACTATCCTTTGTGTTATTATTTTTCTTCCTTTATTCCTCCATTATTCCATCTTGAAATAGGATCGGATACACCTTCCGCATATCACCTTCCAATTCCCAAGTGGATTGTTCTGGACTAAGGTGCTTCCATTACACCTTGACTTGTTTGATGGTATGGTTCCAGAGTAAAATTTCTCTCTTGTTGAGAATACACTTTGGTCCCACTTGAATCTCTCCTTCGGGTTCCACCTATATAACATTCAATTCAATTACATGAGTAGCAACACGAACATAATTCTTCAAAATAGAAACATGAAAAACATTAGGCGCTTTAATTGTAAGTGGTAAGGCTAACTGATATGCTACATAAACTACTTTTGCAAAAAATTCAAATGTCCCACAATACTCGAGTTCCAATTTTGAATATTTTCCCAGTCTTAGGGATCTTTTCTTAGGTTTTACCTTTATATATACATGCTCGCCTACCTTGAACTATTGAGGAGTTATTTTTAAGTCATCATAACTATTTTTCCTATCTTAGGAAACCTTGAAATTTTGTTGTACATGTGTCACAATTAGTTCCATATCTTTTAGCAATTCATGTCCTAACATTAACCCGTCGATGGGACTTCTCCAAGAAATTGGAGTGTTACATTTGTGTCTATACATAATTTCAAAGGGACTCATTCTAGTTGATACTTTCAAATGATTATTGTAATCAAATTCTACCAAGTGCAAGTAATCTTCCCACTTACCAGGTTTGTCCATTACATATATTCTAAGCATGTCTTGTAGAATCTGCTTTACTCTTTCAGTTTTTCCATCCATTTGTGGATGATACGTAGTGTTGAAATTTAATTGTGTACCTAGTCCTGTAAAAAAGGCCTTCCAAAACATCCTTGTAAACTTTACATCTCTATCCGAGATTATTAACATAGGTACACCATGTAACATAAAAATTTATTTCATAAATATATCAACAATGCTAACAACCTTATAAGGATATTTTATTGGAATAAAATGAGCTACTTTACTTAATTTGTCCACTTCAACGATGATTGAGTCGTCTTGTTTGAAATTTTTAGGTAGACATGTTATGAAATCCATGTTGATTACTTCCCATTTCCATTCTGGAATGGGAAGTGGTTGTAGTAGCCCTGCTGGATGTTGGTGTTTTTCTTTTACTAGTTGGCATTCCATGCAGCGTGCTAAATATTCTGCTATATTTTTTTCATATTAGGCGAAAATAAGTCTTTTCTTATCTTAGTGATAATTTTCTAGTGTCCAGGTGTCATGAATATGGTCATTTATGTAACTCATCCATAACATTTTATTTAATATCTGTTGAATTTGGTATGTATAATATGTTTTTATGTAGCAGTAACCCTCTTCCATTCAAATTAAAATATGTTTTTATTTGGTTTCTTTCATTTTCTGTAGTCTTTTCTTTTAGGTTTTGATATTCTTTATCAAAATTTTCTGCATTTAACTTTTTGTTTTCTAAATATGATTCATAGCTATTGCTTGTGAATAGTAAGTATGACTTAAAGCATCTGCAACCTTATTCTCTTTCCCTTTTATATGTTTTATTTCAAAGTCATATTCACTTAAAAAGGAAAACCACCTAGTTTGTCTAGCATAAAGGTTGTGTTCATCAAACAAGTATTTTAAGCTTATGTCATTTGACATTAGTAAACATTTTCTTCTGATGAGGTAGTGTGTCCACATATTTAGTGCATGTATAATTCCAGCAAGTTCCAAGTCGTGTGTACCATAGTTCCTCTCATGCTCTTTAACTTTCTATACTCATAAGCCACGACGTAGTTTTCTTGAATTATCAGCCCGCATAATCCTTCCTTACATGCATCGGTGCATATGAAGGAATCCTTAAAAGCATCAACAATTTTTAAGACAGGGGAAGCAGTTAACAAGCTTTTTAGTTTATTAAAAATTTCAGTATACTTTTCGCTCCAGTCAAATTTTTTACCTTTCTTCTGTAGTGAAGTTATGGTGTAGGATATCTTAGAAAATTCTTCAATAAAATTTCAATAATAGCCAGTAATTACCATGAACGATCTTATGTTTGTTACATTCTTAGGAACTGACCATTCAGTGATAGCCTTAATCTTGTTTCCATCAACTGATATTCCCTCTTTAGACACTATGTGTCCTAGATATTGAATTCCATCTTTAAAGAAGCCACACTTGCTAAACTTAGAAAACTGTTGTTGTTCTCTTAACACTTGTAAAATTATCCTTAGGTATTCTTCGTGTTCATGTTTATTCTTTAAGTAAATCAATATGTCATCGATAAAGACAACTATGAATCTATCTAAGTAGTTAGTCAGAATTCTATTCATTAAGGACATAAAAGTTGCAGGTGTGTTTGTTAAACCAAAGGGTATTACAATGAACTCATAATGACCATATGGCGTTCTAAAAGCAATTTTAAAGATATCTTTAGCCTTGATCCGTACCTGATGGTATCCAAACGTTAAATCTATTTTGGAGAATATTTTTGCCCCCTCGAAACTGATCGAATAGATCCTCTATCCAGGATAAAGGATATCTATTTTTAATAGTCATCTTGTTTAGTTGTTGATAATCTATGCATAATCTTAAAGTGTCATCTTTCTTCTTTACGAATAGGACCAATGCTCCCAAAGGGGAAACACTAGGTCAAATGTACTTTTTATCAATTAGTTCTTGCAATTGTGATTTAATTTCTGTAAGTTCTATTATATTGACTCAATAAGGATCTTTCAGTGCTGGTACCACTCCTAGTATCAAATCGATCATAAATTCTATGTAACTTTTCAGAGGTAGTCTCGGGACTTCTTCTGAAAAGCTGTCTTTAAAATCTTTTAAGATCGGTATATCCTTTATTTTAGGTTGGTTATCTTTATATTTTTCGTCCATTATATAAACTGCAAAAACCTTACATCCCTTACATACAAATATATTCATCTGCAAGGAAGATATTTCTCTGATGGTAACCTTTTTGGGAATCCTTTTCCTTTAATTGTATATCCATTATCATCCATGCATGTAAATTTTTTATCATAACAGTTGAACATAACCCTGTGTTTTTCTAACCAGTCCATTCCTATCAGCAAATCATAAGAACCTAATGGTAAGATATTTATATCAACATGTGTATTCAAATCATTCATCATATTTTCACGGTTTTTCACATAACTAGAGACCTTTCATTTGGTACCCATGTGCCGTGGCTAGCTGTACCCACCAAGATTTTTCAAATTTTTCTTGGGATAATTTACAGAATTCAACAATCCTAGGTTATACATAACTTAAAATTGCACCTGGATCAATTAGTATAGAAATGGGTTGACCTTTCATCATACCTACAATTTCGACCAGGGTGTGTGCAAGAAGTTGAGGGACCTTTTAGATGCAATGGTAGAATGAAATCAATCACACTTGATCCATAAAATAGAAATCATCCCAAGCAATCCTGACCTTGCCAAGCCTAATCCCAAGGATACCAACATGCATGCCAATTAGGATAGTACACAAAAACGCGCTCCTGTTTTACCTTGCAAAAATGTGCTCCAGTTTTGCTTCAATAAAATGCGCTCTTGTTTTGCTTCATTAAAACGCGCTCCCGTTTTGCTTCATTAAAACGCGCTCCCGTTTTGCTTTAATAAAACGCACTCCTGTTTTGCTTTAATAAAACATGCAAAATGGGGGGGGTCCTTAGTGCTAAGGGGAGACATAGGGATGTGTGTGTGTGTGTGTGAGAGAGAGAGAGAGAACGATAGAGTGGAGGGGGGGGTCCTTA
>LPNX010631579.1:754086-786804 GCA_001517045.1 Pseudotsuga menziesii
GGTAAGGGGATACATAAGCATCAGAGAGAGAGAGAGCAAGAATGAATGGGGCAGTGGGGTGCTTTAAAGAGAGAGGAGTGGATTTTAAAGGTAGGGAGAGGAGGAGGGGGGATTATAGGTACGGAGAAGAGGAGGCGGGGTTAGTAATAGTTAGGGAGAAGAAGGGAGTTAGGGGGGGACATAAAATAATAAAAGTATAATTGAAAAAACAAGCACTCATTATAGTATTTAAAAATGCGCACGCGTTTTGCTTCACCAAAACGCGCACACGTTTTTCTTCACTAAAACGTGCTCCCGTTTTGCTTCACTAAAATGCGCTCCCATTTTGCTTCAATAAAACGTGCTCCTGTTTTGTTTAAATTCAAAAATTTGTTCCCTCCAAATGATAGGGCCGAGCCTCGACCCATGCTTGCATGGAATTCTTATGCCTATGTGTTTGCTTCGTACTTTTCTTCGGATTCAACATGCCTATGACTTGGAGTATGATAAACCATGGCTAATTCAACATTATATCCAAATTTTCAATATGCTCGTGTTTAGCCATTCATCTAATTATGCTGCACACCTCCATTTTTTATGAGATTTTAGAAACATATATGGTTTTTTTTGCAGATTCCAAATATGTAAATTTTAACAAGAATACATTATTTTTTCTATTTTTTTCTTATTTATCTTCTATTGCACTCCTCAACTCAAAAAAAACACTGTTAGTGTTTCGTCCATATCTCTTTCATTTCTCAACCATTGAAAAAAGGCTCTGCCTTCCCAGGCTACGCTGTGCAATTTATTTTGTTCAAGCTCTTAGCCAGTCATTAATGGTGTTATTTTATTTGTTTCCAAGGTGTGCTTGATGCCTTACTCATTGTTGATGGCCTACAAAAGGTCTCAACCTTGTTTGTTTATTGCAAAACGAACCCGGACCAACGCTAAATGGCCTATCATTCCTTTAACTAGGTATGCCCAGTGAAATCAGTTGATTTTCTAAAGTTTGTAAATTTTTTTCTAAGACTCTCACGACATTAAAAAATGACTTGGGTTTGTTTTTAATATGAAGGAAGAGCAGGGACAAGGGCATCGAGGATGAGTCAACCCCTATCCCTCTCTGCATTCGAATAAAGTAAAGTGTTTTTAGCTTCAATCAACATCTTTTACAGATTTAAAAACATATTGTTATAGTTCTAACTACATCGTTGGTGATTGCAGGTTATGGGAAAACCAACAAGGGTGGTGACGGGGTCACCTCCTCCTAGGCCTATTACTCGACACATTTAAGGTGAGTATGGAAAATAACTATATTCTGTTAAGTATTTAGGAAAACCAATTCTTTCTTAACCAGTAGCTGACAATGCTGCACAATGCTGAGTTGTTTTGAAAAATGCATGTGAACTCCTAGTGTTGATGTTGCGCGATCTGCATAAATGGCCCGTCAATATCCATGAGGTAACGGTTATTTGAATATTTAGGTGGATGGGATTCGTGGGTCATGTAGGAACAAGGCTTTCGTCACAATGCAAGATAATTTGGACTCCATTTTTTTTGTTAAACCCTTATGGGTCTTCATCCTACAGGAAAGAGGGATTCACAACCTCTCTGTTCCATTGTTGTCATAATTAAATTTTGGATGTGTGTGCTTATGGATTAAAAGAACTGTGGATCCCATCTTCGATGGGATTACAACCACTATGGTTTCAGGTTTCAGTGTTATACTTGCATTTTGATATTCAATGGTTTTAAAACAATCTCCCTTTGGGTCTGTACCATCTTATAGTTGAGAGTTTTCTTTTTGTTGTTAAAGGTTTTGACCCTTTGTTAAAATGTACATTTTGTAAAACTTATGTATATGCTCGATGCCATTGTATAATGGTATTACTTCCACTTAGTATATGTTTGAAATGTTTCATCGTTTAATAAGTAATGAGATCTATGAACTCGATTTCGAATCTGTAGAGTTTATTCATTTTTCAATTAAAAGTTAAGGCTTGGGTTTAGATACCCTTAATAAGAGGTTGTGTGTTTTATTTTAAGACTATATTAGATTTTACTTGTTTAGTTTCCTATTATATCTTATTGTGCAATTATGAGCTAGATTCGCGAGCTATTGTAATTGTTATAACAGATCTAAAAGATTTAGTTATAATGGATTTCCCACTTGAGTTCAGTTGTGTAACTGTTAGTTAGTTGATTTAGTAATTGGATTATTATGGTTTATATTGTATTTATAATTATTACTTCGATCATAGAAAATGTTAATATGTATATGAAGGATTTGGGGTTTTGAGGTCAGATAACTTCAAATTTTACTGTTTATATGACCTATAGATTGGATGTTAAAAATCCTCTCGGCTCTAATATGTCCATTCAAGAAATTTTTAAGAAAAAATTTTATAGTCCTTTTGATTTACAGGTTATGCGATTGGAAACCTTGTTGTTTTATTTGATTTGGTTTGATTAAGCATTTTCTCTATAAGTTTATTATGTTAACTAGTGAAATTTCCTTTTGGTAAGCCGTATCGTAAATTGACTAAATTTTAACTTGAAAAAGTATGATTCTAATTTTGAAATAATCATTCTAAATATTGTTCTAAAACATAAGCAAGCATAATATAGAACATTTGACAAGATCTATGATAATCCTTTCTTTCGATTTCCTAGTTGCGTTGGTTCATTACAACCATTATTATAAGAATCTTTGATTCGGGTATGGATGCTCAAATAGAGATTCCTTGTAATATATTAAAATCATGAATCTACAAATACTAATTAAGATCAGTTTAGTTTATATGAATACATTAAATATGAAAGATAATAAAAACATATTACTGTAAAAATAAATGAATATGATTCATAAGTAACTTGATATTTTACTTTAAACTAGTTTAGAGAGATATGAAGTAGAATAGGGAACCTGACACCATTGTTGGGAAAACATAATTGAAATAGTCATTCCTACTAACCAGTGCCTAGAGAAGCCAAGTATCACTTGCTTTAGAACCCGTGAGCTTATTCAGTGAACCAAAAGAGAAAAATCCAATCAATGTGCCATCTCGTGCATTAACAGTTCAGTTCCCTGTCCAGTGTGAGGCTCCTGCTTGCTAAATGGACATATAAAGTATTTTGCCTACAACTTGGTCATTTATGAGGCTCCTACTCTTTAGCACTCCACAAGGAGTTGTGACATGATTTTGGGGAGGATGTCTTTTGCATCTTGAGTTCTCACTCGAGAGCTTTAGCCACTTGTTTTTTCCCCTTGTGGATCAACAAACACTCTTTCAATAGCTATTTAAGTTGTGATTCCTTCGAGTATTTTTAATTAATAAATAAGAATAATCCATTACATCTATTTTTACTTTCTTGTCAAAAATATTCAAAAAAAATAATAATAATTGCATCGAGAGGCCCTCTACAGCCCAGTATGGGGGAGATCTTGTAACGTGATGTAAGGTTAGTAACTTCGGCAAAAAATAATATTGATAGTGAATATTATGGGAGAGATCTTGTAACGTGATGTAATGTTTGTAACATGTCGGCAAAAAATAATGGTGATTATGAATATTATGGGAGAGATTTTGTAACACAAAATAAAAAATAATATCACTTTCGTAACGTTATTTTTATTAATAAAAAATAAATTTTCTAATAGGCCAAAATAAATGTGAGCCACAAAACAATATAATATGGGGGAGATGTTGTAATCTTCCTACCTAACAAAACAATAAATAAGTAAAAATTTAATTATCCATAAAAAAAATGCGGGTCAAGAAAAAAACACAAAATTGAATTATCCGCAAAAAAATGTTGCCTTGCACATGTGTTTAAAACCATAAGCAAGGAATTCTAAACAACCCATGGTTTTAAAACCATGTGCAAGGTATTCTAAACAAGCCATGGTTTTATTGTACATGGTTTAGGAGGCTTTGCACATGATTTTTAAACCATGTGCAAGGCCTCCTAAACAACCCATGGTTGTAGGAGGGCCTTGCATATGGTTTTAAAACCATGTGTGGGGAAATGATGCAATGTTCGTTCCTAACAAAATAAAAAATAATAAAAAATATTATATGTCGTCCATCAATAATATTAAATATTAATAATAAAAATATTATATGTGGACCTTAAATAAAAAGATGTTTCTTTTTGTTTGAATCAAATCAATGGATAGCTAAGAAGAGGTTTGCACCTCGAGAGATTTAATCCATCTCCGTGCTCTTGATAGAGCCTAGGATTTGGATCTAGGTTGGTTTATTTTAATTTGGTGTATTACATTAAAAATGCATAAAGATGCAATTGTAAATAAACACATTTTCACAGTTAGGAATGCATAGAGTTGTTATTCTAATAAGACACATTTTCATGAAACTTTTAGATCTCCTCCCAAAAAAATTACTAATTTGTTTTATTTATTTTAGTGTGTTTCATTTCTAAAATAATAAGATATAAAGGTTTACTTTAATAAGTGAAAACATCTCTTTGTTCAGTTAAAAAAAAAAGTATTATGTGAATTCACATTAAGACATATGAAAGAACATATTAGAAAATGGAATGAAACTAAATATAAATATAAAAAATATGATAAAATAAATTTAAAAATAGAAAATGGAAAAAGATGATTTGTCACCATTCCATGATTTGTTTGGAACAAATGATCATTTACACATATAAACATTACCTTCTATAGAAAATCTCAAAAAAACATTTAATTTGTAGATTCAATCCAAGTTCTCATCACTTATAAACCACAAAAAACTATAAAGTGGGAGAAGAACTTCAATGCCTATTTTGCCAAAAATAAATTGAAGATAAGACCATGTGATTCTACATTATCATATAAATATCATGTGATTTACATTATCCTATGTATCATTAAATGAAACAGAAATAACTAATTTGAAATGAAAACTTTAGTAATGGTATGAGGACGATGAGAATTATAAAATAATAAGTAAATAAAAAATTTATAATGTTTTTCTAGCTTAAATTTCCATTTAATTAAAACGAGAAAAAATGAAACTTAGATATGCTTTGTAGAAGTTAGAGGGATCATTAAACCATGATTTACATGAGGTATTTCAACACATACTAGAGATTTAGATATCAACTCCAAATGTACAAATCCAAATCTAAATGGAAAGGAAATTAAGTTTGTAAATCATTTGGAATCATAGATAGGGATGTTTGATGTATCTATACTAATTTATATAACTTGTTGACTTTCTCAACAAATAAATAAACATTTATGATAATACAAATTATTCTATTTTATTTTTATTTTTATTTTTTTGGAATGATATGAATAACTAGTAACTCATATATGGATAACTAAGCCATTTAACTTGAAGAAGCTGGTGATAACACTTAATGAGTTATAAAATGATTATAATTAAGCATGAAGACCAAGTCAAAGGTGTTTGAAAACAAGTTAAAGAAAGAACTTGGAAGTCCTCTTTTGTTTTATAGATAAACACACTTTAGGCCAACCTCTTTTGTTTATAGATAAACTCACAAGAATTTATAGGCCATCATATTTTGTTTTTAGAGAAACTTTAGATGTATAAACTGAGTGGGCCTAATGGTTAGAGCATAGAGTGAGTGAGCTTAATGGTTAAAAGCATGTGTTTCCTCCTAGAAGGTCACATTGATTCAAATCCAAAGAGGTAAGGTATGTACCTCTGTAGACTTTAAGAGTTAAATAGCTGCAGAGAAAAAGTCCCTTGTCTCACAAACAAGAAAGTATCATACACCAACTAATATCTCCTTTAATATCTCCTTGAAGATGACCTTAAAAATATATTATTATTAAAAAAACTGAATCTAAATCCAACAACCAGTTAAAGATTCTAACTCACAAGAATTTCAAGGCCGCCATATTTGTAGCCGTTTGACAAAATCGTTGACAGATTGTTGAGATGCAATATCGAGAGGATGAAATGCAACGTTTAGCGCTTGCGATGATAACTTTTCATCTGCTTCTCTTCCCCGAACTTCATCTCTGGCGGTTAAGATGACTGTTAATTCCAGTATTGCTAGCTGTCGAGCTATCTCAAGTCCTATCCCTCTGTTGGCACCTGTTACAACAGCAATTATGTCCTTCGCCAACAGCAATTGTGTCCTTCTCCCACCATGTGGGAATGGATTTTATTAGAACAAAACCAATTTAGAAACTCATCTGCAAATGAATTTTATTAGAACAAAATCAATATAAAAATTCATCTTCTGAACTAATTGTTGCTGTGTAACCAATTACTCATTGCGAATAAATTTTATTAGAACAAAACCGATATAGAAATTCATCTGCAAATGAATTTGATTAGAAGAAAACCAATATAAAAATTCATGAAATTCATGCTGTGCAATAAATTACCCATTTAAAGGAGGAGCCAGATATCTTCCTAAAAAACAAACTGGATCAGACCAGAGGCTACTTCAGATTCATGCAAACAGTAATGGAAGTTACCTTTCAGTTTTAAAAGGATATAAACTACAAGCATTGCTCATAATCTGATAAAAACTTACATAACTTACAAAAAAAGAATTTAAAACAATGCTCATAATATGATGAACTTTCATATCATAAGGTTACATAATCACATATCTACGGAGCAGATCTGTTAGTCAAATCCATAACGCTAAACTAGTATCACCAAATGCCGCGTTCCAATTATTCCTTACGTCTATAAAACTTTCTAAATCTCTGTTTAAAAAAAAACAAACACGAGTGCAAACCTCTTATTAACCTAACAAGCGAATCTAAGCTAATACTGTATACTGGGGCCATGAATACTTTGAATACTTCTTACATCAACACTAATACTGTTTATTTGCATGGCTTGCAAATCTTGCTATAACAACAATAGACTATCTATGCTGTAACTATAAGTTGGAGAAACTCATCTCTCTCTTCCCTTGGAAAAACTTTCCACTGGGCAGGAGAGAGGGAGGTAGTAGCACTATCCATGCAGCATTTTGAGCAGCTTCTTCTGCTGTATATTTCCCTGTTCCCTGGGTCATGGAAGTCATGGTAAAGCCCGGACAGTAGCAGTTAATGCTGATCTTGTGTTTTTCTGGACGCTGGGAGAGCCTTATGGAGAGAAGGCGAGAATAGGCATTGAGAGCCAGCTTAGATACTGAGTAATCAGGCCACACTGATGGCCAACCCCCACTTTTCCACGTACCTTGTTCTACTTGCTCCAAAAACACTTTCACAAACTCATCGATATCTGAATCCGATAATTTCTGCACGTCGCCCAGCCGTTTCCTTAGGGTTTCGTTCTGGAGTTTCTGTAACATATAAAATCAACAATGTAAATTACTCATAAACATAAAAATGCGTAATGTAAATATGATTTTATGATCACTGTTGTGTAGGAAATAAAGAAAAATCAAAACCAAATTAGGGAAGTGATTTCGGACATTAAGCAATCCGAGCCTGGAGCTAAGGTTCAGAATCCGAGCACCAGCTGGTGAAGGCCTAAAGAGAGGCAAAAGAGCTTCTGTCAATGATTTGGTACCGCAATAATTGGTTTTTATAACAGTCTCTGCATGTTGAACAGAGTTGTCTTCGGTGTGTTCTTTAAAGGCAACGGCCGCATTGTTTACCTGCAAACAGTCATGATTACCCATTAATTTTATGACTGTCACAAACATTCTCACTACTCACTACTCACTACTAGGCGTGTTGGAAGCTCTTAGTCACACTACCGTCAAAAATTATGAAATCAAAGTTAGCTGTTTTTTGTTTTAAGAATTATGAAATCAAAGTTCGTCGTTATTTGTTTTTCACTTTATCCTGTTTTGGAACAGATTGATCTATTTACCCGACCATTTGCACCTATAGGACAACGGGGCAATGTCGGATGTGACCGCTAGCCAAGTAGTTGGATCCGTCCGATCAATGCAAATGGTCGGTTAAGTAGTTTACTCCTTTAGAACTGGTTCTTGTTTGTTTGCTTTACTGTTCAATTCACTTCAACTAGCGACAATGTTGTGTCAGCCTAGCTCTTTGAAAGATATGATAATAAACTTTAATAGTTTAGAGGTGGTTTTAAGCTTTATAATAATAAAATGTATTAAGTTTCTAATAAATTTTGTTATATTTAGTTTTGTAATTTTAAGGAAGTGATAAGATATATTTCATGGATAGGCATTATTAATGTTATTTATTTATCAAATATCAATGATTTTTTACATTATTTTATTTTTATTTTTATCAATTGATGAGAGATGAGTTATTCATTTATTGCAACTAGTTATCTATTCATGAGCTAGCTTTCAGTTATTTTTTATATTCCTTTTTCTATAATTGTTTATTTCAAATTTTGAAAGAGTGTCATAGAATCAATCTTCACTTATGGATTCATCACCTAGCTCAAAGTTATTTTTTATATTCCTTTTTTTGTAATTGTTTATTTCCATAAAATCAATTTAAAGTTATTTTTTATATTCTTTTTTTTAATTTATTCATAAGCTAGCTCCTAATTATTTTTTATATTCCTTTTTATGATTGTTTATTTGGAATTTTGAAGAACTGCTATAAAATCAATCTTGACATTAGTCCACCCCAAATATCAAATATCAAATAAAAAAATTTATAAACCTAAGAAAATATCAAATTTGTTAAAATAAAAACAAAATTTAACAACTTAAAAATAAATTTTAATTTTAAAAATTTCTAAAACTAAACAATTTTAAAACATGTTTTTATGCATTAACCATTTTAACTTTTCACAACCACAATATATAAAAGAACATATCTATATGATAGTATTCACTATCTATTTGCAAGATGCTTTTTTTCCTCTATGTTATAGAGATAATTGTAAGTGCACAATTTTGGGACTTTAAAGATCATGTTTATTGTTACAAAAATTAAATTAATCTATTATATAGCTTTTATACATTGTATTTTGTTAATAATTTAATGGTTTTTTTTAATATATATAAATATTAGCTATAAATTAAAATTAATTAACACAAATAAAAATAACTAACATAACTATTTAAAATTAAATATATATTAAAAATTTAACTAAAATATATTTTAATATTTAAAATAAAATAAAATTTAATAAATTAAATAGATACTAAATTAAGCTATATATATTATATATATAATAACAAAACAGATCGATACTAAATTCTACACTTATAAAATAATAACAAAATAAATTCTATTAAATTTTGCACTTTAATACTGTGAATAGTTTTGAATCAATTTCAAAATGATCTAATATGTAATCATTCGTAATCATTGACATATATGTTTTTTTTAAATAAGTATGTTGTTTGACATTGTGATAAAAAATAAATCGAATACAGTAATATTTGTCCCGGTACGATCCTAATAATAAAAAAACAAATTACTCCCTTATTATCGTTTCTGGTAACCAACTTAATCTTGGATGAAGAAGTGTCACTGATAAAATGATGTATACAGATTAATGTCTGCGGTACGATCCCAATAAAAACAAATTACAGCTTTATCGTTTCTAATTACCAACTTAATCTTGAATTAAGTAGTGACAGTGACATAAGGATGCCAACAGATTATTGTCTTCAGTATTATTTTTAATTTCTTTTTATATTAATAGTTCAGGGAATCAATAAATTGATGTTTGCAGCATTAAATTTGTTTTTAAAGATATTAACAGGTATCAACCAATGTAAGCTCACATCATCAATTTTTTTTGATATTTTTGATTATTTTTTTAATATTTAACATAGTATCAATCAATCTAAGTTTACATCATTATTTTTTCTTAATACTTACGATTTTTAGTAGACAAGAATATGAATAGATTTAAGTGTGTTAAATGCTATTTTTAATATCTAATAAAGATTTATTATTTTTATTATTATTTATTAAAAATATGATTTTAGTTTATTTTGTAATAATTAATTATTTATTTCATAAAATTTATTATATAAATTTTATTGTATCAATATTTAATTTAAATTTATTAAAATTTAATTTATTGTTATTTTATTAAAATCTTGGATTTTGATTTTCAAGAAATATGTAAGGAACATGTCCATATTCACATTTAAACATGTGAAGTTATCAAAAACATATTCACATCTAAACTTTAAGATGTTTTAATTATATTATGTTGAATAATCTTTCGAGATTACATTGTAAATAATATTTCAATTATTAGTTAGTAAAATCTAGTTAATAATCTCATTATCTAAGTTTTAATCTCCTTTATATGTAACACTCATTCACGTAATAAGATATTGATTTGTTGAGGTTCTTCACGGCCTGTGTTAGTGGTATCAGAGCAAAGGCAGCGAAGCATTGGTGAGAAAGAAGGAGCCCGAAGGAGGAGCCAGCAAATAAGCTATCACGAAGAAAGGAAGAAAGGAGAGCTGCTTAATAAAGATTGTGGAAGAAAGACAAACACTCCACATTAAGAGGAGACTGCACGTAAATTGTTCAGGTAATTCTTTTGAAGAATTATTTTCTTCTTTTTTTTAAAAAAAAGAAAAAGAAAGAGAGCCACCATTTATATTTTCGTGCAATGGTTTCTTTAAATTAATTATCAAATCACTGGGGAGTTTTTTTTTCAGAAAATAAAAGTTTTTTAAACAGCCATTTATATTTGAGTGCAAGGTTTTTTAAATTGAAATATTAAACTTTTCGGGAAATCTTTTTAGAAGATAAAAAGATTTTAAAGAACATTGGCTAAAAGGAAAAGAATATATCAGACTGTTGAATTCTTTAATTTCAATTGTTGGAGTTATTTTATCTGGAAAAGAAAATTATCAGGAATGGTTTCGTAAAGTTAAAAATACCCTTATTTTTAATGATATGTGGGATGGAATTTGTGAAAATGAGAATTTAGAAGATAAGAAAGATGGAGAAGCAATAAATGAAGTGGATAAAAGTGCACTAGTGCCACCTGCTAATGCTAAAAAGTTAGCATTATGGAAAAGCAAGGACAAAAAGGCTTATGCCTTGATCATTGCCTTTGTAAGTGAAGAAGTAAGTAGACATTTAGTTTCTAGCAAAAGTGCTTGGGAAGCATTAAAGAAACTAAAAAATTTGTATGATTCACATTCTGAGCTTGAAATCATACAATTGTTAATGAAGTTATTTAACTTAGAGTTAAAACATAATGATCCAATGAAACTTGCTTCTGAAATTAGAGCCATTTTCCATGATATTGATGCAACTGGTGTAAAAGTTGACATTCAACTTACTGCATTTATTAAAGCTCTTTATCCTACATATACTCATTATTTAGAATCACTTCAAGCTAGTGGCCAAATGAAAGCTATGACCTTTGAAACACTTGTTGAGAAAATTGCAGAAAGAGAGAAAGCATTTGGAAAGAAAGAGTCTAAACCCAATGAAGAAACTTTGTGTCTTGCACAGAAAGGACACAACTCAAAAGAAGAATTTGCAAAGGATGAAAATAGAAGCAGAGGTCGAGGTAGAGGACAAAGAGGATAGTACAGAGGAAGGGGGGCAAGAATTAATCAAGGAGAGAAACAATGTTATAGATGTGGAAAAATTGGTCATACTGTCAGTTATTGTAGAACTTCTTGGGATAAAATTGTTAACTAGAAAGAGTAAGTACAAGATAAAGGAAATGATAAAGGTAACCCTTCTGAATCTGCACATTATCTTGCTGCACATTGTAATCTAGGAATTGAAGAAGCTTTCAGTACTTCGTTTTCATGGAATGATACTTGGTTATTGGACATCGGAGCCACATGTCATATGACCTTTAGAAAAGATTTATTTGAAACTTTTACTGATCAAATTGATGGGGTAGTACATTTGGCAGATAAGTCTTAGTTAAAACCTTCAGGAATTGGTTTTGTTAGATTGAAATTATCAGGACTTGCTGATTATGATACTTTCTAACGCGCTTTATGTTCCACAATTGAAGAGAAATCTAATATCTCTTGTGCAAATTAGGCAACAAAATCATTCGATACATATGTTTGATGGTATCATTGAAATTAGAAGAGCTTATGATAATGAGGTTGTAATGAATGGAGTGGAAGATAACAAAATTTTAAAGTTGAATGATACATCATCCAATTCACAGAATTCTGCAAATTTGGTTCAGCATAATAGTAATTTATCTTCTAGCTTATTGTGGCATGCTAGATTTGGTCATACTAGTTATGACAGTCTGAGGATTATGAAACAGAAAGGAGTTCAAAGGATTCCTACTATTCCAAGACAAATTTCCCCATGTGATGCTTGTATCTTAGGCAAGCACAGTAAACAACCTTTTAATGATTCTATGTTTCTAGCTTCAAGAAAGCTTGGTCTTGTTCACTCAGATTTATGTGGGCCCAGGCCCGTTCCATCAGCAAATGGTAACAAATATATCATGAATTTCATTGATGACTTTACGAGGATGTCTTGGGTTTATTTATTAAAAGCAAAATCTCAAGCTTTTGATACATTCAGAAATTTTCACTCATGGATTAAAAATGAAGCTCAACTTACTATTGGAATACATCTCAAGAGTTTGAAAAATATTTGCAGGAGAATGGTATTAAACATCAAACAACTATTCCTTATAATCCACAGCAAAATGGTGTGGCAGAACATATGAATAGGACACTCTTGAATATGGTAAGATCAATGATGTTTTTTAAAAATGTCAAGTTAATGTTTTGGGGAGAGGTAGTTCTTTGTGCTATCGACATTAAGAATAGATGTCCTTCTGCTGCACTATAAAACAAAACACCTTATGAAATGTGGCATGATCATCTTCCAACTGTCAAGCATTTTAGAATTTTTGGTTCCACATGTTATGCTTTGATTCCTGAGCAACAAAGACATAAATTGGGAGCAAGAAGTTGGAAGTGTATTTTTTTGGGATATTCTAATACTTGTAAAGCTTATAGGTTGTATGATGAAGATAACAGGAAGTTTATTGTTTCTAGAGATGTTATATTTCTTGAGTTTGAGAAAGATGCACTCACTATTGATAAACAACTTGCTCAGCTTGATAGATTTCATTCTAAAAAAATCTATCATGAAATGGATAATGAACTTCCAAATCTTGAAGGGGGGATTCGTGTTCTAAGTCAAGGTCAAGTTTTGGAATTTCCTTCTAATGCACAAGTTGATGAAACAAAAGATGAGACAGTTGATGATATTGTTAATGGAATGGATAAAATAAGTATCATGTATAATGCATAACCTGCTCTTAAAGAAGAAACAGAGCAAACACCACAACAAGAAGAAGTTCGTAGATCAATACGGACTAAGACATTTCTTAAAAGGTATGATGATTTTGTAAAATTAGATTGTGAATTAAACTTTCATGCATTTGATGAACCTGCATCTTTTCAAGAAGCAGTAAATAGTGATGTATGGAAAAGTGCCATGCAAAGAGAGTATGATGCTCTCATAAAAAATGGAACTTGGAGGTTGGTGAACCCTCCAATTGGAACCAAACCGATTGGATGCAGGTGGATATATAAAAATAAGTATAAAGCAGATGGTTCACTTGACAAACACAAAGCGAGACTTGTAGCAAAAGGGTATGCACAGAAATAAGGTGTTGATTACACAGAAACATTTGCTCCTACAGCTAAATGGGGCACCATTCGAATTTTTTTTTCATTAGCAGCACAAAAAGGATGGAAGATACATCACATGGATGTTAAAACCGCATTTTTGAATGGAGACTTATAAGAAGATGTGTATATGGATCAGCTTGAAGGCTTTGCTATCAAAGGCCAAGAACAGAAGGTATGCAAATTAGTCAAATCTTTATATGGTTTAAAGCAAGCACCCCGAGCTTGGTATGAAAAGTTAATTGAGCATCTTCTCAAATTGAATTATAAGCACTTCAATCTAGATGATGCAACTTTATTTGTCAAGAAAGTTGGAAGATCAGTTGTATATCTAGTTGTCTATGTGGATGATTTGCTTATCACAGGAAATAATGACGATTATATAGTATCTATCAAAAGAGAGTTGAAAAAGGCTTTTGATATGACAGATTTGGGATTATTACATTATTATTTAGGAATTGAGGTAGATCAAACACCAAAGCACATTTTCATTTCTTAGAAAAAATATGTTGGAGAGTTATTAAACAAATTTGGTATGCAGGATTGTAATCCTGTTTCAACACCAATGGAGCAGAATCTAAAGCTTACTTCAAATGAAGGTAGCACATTTGATGATCCAACAAAGTACACGCAGCTTGTTGGAAGTTTAATTTATCTTACCACTACTCGTCCTAACATAACTTTTGCTGTAGGAATACTTTCGAGGTTTATGCATCATCCCTGTGAAGGTCATTGGAATGCAGCAAATCAAGTGCTCAAATATTTAAAAGGCACTCAATCTTATGGCATCAAATATTCTAAAGTTTTAGACTTTCATCTCACTGGTTATTCAGATTCTAATTTTGATGGAGATAAAGAGCATGGGGTCTCTACTTCAGGTTATTTGATGAACATTGGATCAGCAGCTATCACATGGAGATCATGAAAGTAATCTATTCCTACTGATTCTACAACTGAAGCCGAATATGTTGCAGCAGCTCAAGCCACAAAAGAAATCATTTGGCTTCGTAAAATACTTGAAGACTTGCAGGAGAAATGAATGACTTCAACGCCTCTCTTTGTTGACAACACTTCTGCAATTCAATTGGCCAAGAATCCAAAATTTCATGATCGAACCAAACATATCAACACCAAATATCACTTGATTCGACATCATGTTGAGGCCAAAACCATTCATGTGACACATTGTCCTACTTCAGAGCAAATTGTAGATATCTTTACTAAAGCATTGGGCCGTGAAAAGTTTGAAAAATTTAGAATGCATCTTGGCATGTCAGATGTCCCTTCAGATTAAGGGGGGAATGTTGAATAATCCTTCGGGATTACATTGTAAATAATATTTCAGTGATTAGTTACTAAAATCTAGTTAATAATCTTGTTATCTAACTGTAGATAACGGTTTTAATATCCTTTATATGTAACACTCATTCACGTAATAAGATATTGATTTGCTGAGGTTCTTCACGGCCTGTGTCATTTTAGACATATAAATATTTAGGAATTCATAGAGTTGTTAGGTAAATAAACTTTTTCATAAAATATTAATTACATATTTTAGAAATATAAATATTTAGGAATTCATGGACTTGTTAGGGATTCAAAATCCAAGGTTTTAATAAAATAACAATAAATTAAATTTTCATAAAATCTTTAAATATATATATAATCCTTTGGAAAAATTACTAAAACAATTAATTTGATTAGATTCAAGGTATATATATTTGGGAATATTCATAAGTTGTCATGTGTGTGATTTTATATAGTGAGTTTAGAAAACTTTTTCGCAAGCTTTTTGAGCACATGAACAAGATTTTAAAGTAAACCAATTATTATGCTTCTGATCATTTACTTGTTTTTACTGATTATTTTATGTTATTATCATTTGTTTGTTTTTAATGGTTATTTTATTTTATTGAAAAATTAAGATAAATTATAAACTCTTTACTTTAATTTGTTAGTAAAAGCATTTATGTTGCATTAAAAACAATAGTATTATATTAAGGTACTAAGTGGAGTGAAACTAAATATAATTATTATAAATATGATGAAAGAAATCAGAAAATAAAAAATTGAAGAAGATGATTTGTCACTAAACCATCAATTATTTAAAACTTGGTAAGAAAAAAGTAATAATTTAGTATTATATTAAGGTACTGGAGTGAAACTAAATATAATTATTATAAATATGATGAAAGAAATCAGAAAATAGAAAATTGAAGATGATGATTTGTCACTATTTAAACCATCAATTATTTAGAACTTGCTAAT
Organism: Pseudotsuga menziesii; assembly: GCA_001517045.1. NCBI lineage: Eukaryota > Viridiplantae > Streptophyta > Pinopsida > Pinales > Pinaceae > Pseudotsuga > Pseudotsuga menziesii. The sequence goes on from LPNX010631579.1 coordinate 769,900, forward strand.
AAAAAAGTAATAGAAAAATTGTGACAAGATTTAGGTGAGAATGAGACTCTCTTGATGTGAATCAACCCAATTATCACTTACACATAACAACATTACCTTCAATAGAAAATCTATATACATAAAACAAACATAAAATTTATGATTCAATTGAAAATCTATATACATAAAACAAACATAAAATTTATGATTCAATTCAAGTTAGGAGCACCTAAAAAACAAGAAAATTATAACCAAATAGAAATTTAATCAATTTGAAATGAAAATTTTAGAGTAGTTTAATTATAAAAAATAAGTACCTAAATTTTTTATGATGTAGGTTCTAACATAAAATGTAAAATTGAAATGGAAATGTGGCTATGGAAGTTGAGCCATCATTAAAACATAATTTATATATGAGGGATTTAAGCACATAATAGAGATTTAGATATTAAAGAGTATAGAAATCTCTTGAAATGTAAACATAAATGCAAAATTTAAAGAAAGGTTTGGACCTTACTGAATTTGAACCCTCTCTAAGCTTAGTAGATCCCAAGTTAAGATTTGTCTATACTAGTTTAGATCACTTGTTGAGTTTTTCAACTTTTAAATAAACATTTGTATTCATTAAAAAAAAATTATTCTATTTTTATTTTTTTAACTCGTTTAAAAAATAATTTTAAAGCAACAATATTAACATTAACTTGAGTGTAACAAGTGTATAAAATTATATATTTTAGCCTTTGTTTAAAGTTCAGCTATATCCACCAGATAATTAAAAACTAATATTATTTTAATATAAAATTATATGTTTTAGCTTTTATTTAACAGTTAGCCATTTAAACAAAACTAAATAACAACCACTTACTTGTGACTCTACTAAATTACTTGAACTCTTACTCGTTAAGAAGAATAACCAAACCTAATAAGCAAACTAACTACCCAAATCCCTCCCAATTTTCATTGGGAATGCTTAGTAGATGCATATTAGTTTTAGTTAATAAGAAAATATATTAAATCGAAAACAGGTACAGACTAACTCACAAGAACCCAGACAATAATCACAAGAATTTCGACCAGAATCCCGAATTTCGAGGCCACCATATTTCGATTATTATACATAAACTGTTTGAGATTTATTAGCTACTCACTTTAAATGCTGAGTCGATACATATCAGTCTTAGTTCATTAAAAAAGAAGTGTTATTACATCGAAAAGAAGTAAAGTCTAACTCACAATAAACAAGGCAAGAATCGCAAGAATTTCGACAAGAAATACGAATTTCGAGGCCACCATATTTAGTTTATACATAAACTGTTTGAAATTTATTAGCTACAGTCCATATGTTACGAATGGAAGAAAGCGAGATTAGATCAAAATAAACTGTTTGAAATTTATTAGCTACAGTTCATATGTTATGAATTGAAGAAAGTGAGATTCATATGTTATGAATGGAAGAAAGTGAGATTAGATCAAAATAAACTGTTTGAAATTCATTAGCTACAGTCCATCTGTTATGAATAGAAGAAAGTGAGATTCAGTTCATATGTTATTACTAGAAGAAAGTAAGATTAGATAAAAACAAGTTAAAGAGTGTAACTCACAAGAATTTCAAGGCCACCATATTTTGCTTGTTGCCATTTAACAAAATCGTTGATAGATTTTTGAGATGCAATATCGAGGGGATGAAATGCAACGTTTAGCCCTTGCGATGATAACTTTTCAACTGCTGCTCTTCCCCGAACTTCATCTCTGGCTGTTAAGATGACTGTTAATCCCAACTTTGCTAGCTGTCGGGCTATCTCAAATCCTATCCCTCTGTTGGCACCTGTGACAACAGCAACTGTTTCCTTCTCCCACCATCTGTAAATGAATTTAATTATTAGAACAAAACCAATATAGGAATCCATCATCCGAACTAATTGATGCTGTATAATCAATTACTCGTTGCAAATGAATTTTATTAGAACAAAACCAATATAAAATTTCATTTTCTAAACTAATTGCTGCTGTGCAATCAATTGCTCATTGCAAATGGATGTTATTAGAACAAAACCAATATAGAAATTCATCTTCTGAACAAATTGCTGCTTTGTAATCAATTAACCATCTAAAGGAGGAGCCAGATATCTTCCTAAAAAACAAACTGGATCAAACCAGAGGCTACTTCAAATTCATGTAATCAATAATGGAAGTTATGTTTCAGATTTAAGGATAAGAAAAAAATACAAGCATGGCTCATAATCTCATAAACTTACATATAAACTTACAAAAAAGAAATTTGAAACATTGCTCATAATCTGATGAAATTTCATATCGTTATATCTATGGAGCAGATCTGTTCGACAAATCTAAGACGCTAAACTAGTAATACCAAATACCGTGTTCAAATTGTTTCTACATCTATAAAACTTTCTAATACTATGTTAAACCAAAAAAAATGAAAAACACAAGTGCAAGCCTCTTATTAACCTAATAAATGAATCTAAGCTCATGTAGTATATACACAAAGATATGGATCAATGGACAGGAGAGTGCATGCAGTTAAAATATACCCAGATATGGCAGACACATGTAATCCTTTTCCTGAGAATTCCCTCATGTAGTATATACACAAAGGTATGGATCAATGGACAGCAGAGTACATGCAGGTGAAATATACCCAGATATGGTATACACATCTAATCCTTTTCCTGAGAATTCCAGAGAGCAAAGGCATCGCTCTCAGAAACCATCATCCATAAACAATTTTCAGGAAACACCAAGTGTTTTAACTTGCCTTGAATGACCAGAGGAAAAAAGTTGTGCATTTGGGGTTTGAACATCTCCAATCCTTCCAGCAGCCATCGATAACCGAATTAATCACCCTTCCTCGGAGTAATCACCTGTACTTCTTCAGTGCCATATGTGGTCCTTCATCCTCCTTGAAGCATGCAAAGCAAAAAGCAGCCAAGCAATTATTACTGGCGTGGCGAATCCTTTCCAGGAATCCAAAACGCATACAGAGCATATATATATATATATATATACATTATAAAACCTTGTGTAATCCTTTTCTTTGAAAGGTTTTTTTTCGGGCCTTGCAATCATATGATATATAAACTTAATATATAACCAGAAACTCATGTGACAAATGGCTAGGGACATAAGTGCAACGATCACATGATTGTTGGCTCATTTAGTGCACCAATTTTATCCCAAGAAACCGTGTTTCAGGCTCATTGTTCGATACATGTTACTTCATAGATTTATAGATTATGCATTCAAAGTCTATTCAATTCATAAAGTCGACATCACACGAAATTCCCGTTTCAGTTTAATTTGTTTTGTAATCCAGCAAGCACGCTCATCTCTACCCCACATTGCCTCGTATTTTCTTATTGTCTTGGAATGCAAGCACAAATTGGCCTCCATTCCTAACCAGTCAAATATTATAAATATGTACAATATGAATTTAATTAATTGAAAGTATCACATCTAAACAATTATTGAATAAATCAATTTGAGTGAATATCTTAATTTTTTTTAAATTATATTATATTTAAATTATTATTTTAATTAAATATAAAATATTTCACAAACAATTTGGAATTTCTATAAATATTTATTTTATTAAAATTATGAAACTATAAATATTTCTAACTATAAATGGTTTAGTTTTATTTTATTTTAAATAAAACTTTGTTAAAATAATCAATTAAATTTTTAAAATAAAAATAATTAAAAAATATAACCTTGATTTTTTTTTAATTTACACAAATCAATTATACTTAATATCTATTTACACATATTGCTTATTAATATTTTAGTTTTTTTAGGGGTACTTGTTATATATAGTTTTTATATAAAAATAATTTTTGCGTTCATCATTCAATTATTGGGCATTTAGTTAGTTCCTTTTTATATTTCTTAAAAAATTAAATTTAAAAATATACTAATAAATTTATTTATACATGTTATAAATAATATTTTTAAGAACCAAATTTACGTTAAATATTTATTATATATTTTTAACCATAGAAAAATGATAAGTAGATATCAATTAACATGTATTATAATATAAATATTAATTTATGTTTCTTGGGATAGCTTGAGTGGTGTGAATTGCTCATAGGAAGTCATCATATCAAGAAATTAGGTTGGCTATTATTATGTCTTTATGAGTTAGTATCTTAGAGATGCCATCCACTAATAGAGAAGCATCCATTTTCCCCAAACAATCTAACAAATAGCCAGAATGTGGAGAGAGGTTCTCTTTTACCTTCATGGGGTTTTGGGGAGGAGGCAAAAGAAAAAATGGAGGATGGGTGGACTTTAGCTTTGGGTGCCAAAGTGGATATTGAGGTCACATATAAAGTGACCTCATTGCCTAACAATACTTCCCATGATGGTGACCTAAAAATGTTAGGAAGAAGGAAGGTCTTTGTGTGGAAGAAAATAGTGGCTTGGGTATCCAAGCAAAAGGAATTAACGAAAGTCATCAAGGGTTTTTGTGTCCATAAATTTAGGCAATTTGTTAGCCCCTATCTAGTGCAGATTTGGAGAAGGAGAAGCGATTGGACTTAGGTCTTATCAGTGGTCCAATCAAAGGATTCTAGTCTTATTCAAAACCTTTGAAATGATTGGGATTCATTGGTAGAGGGTTGGATTTAAAACTCCTATCGAGAGGAGTTCCCAAACAGGTTAATATTTTGGAGTATCAATCAAAGAAAATGCCAAAGAAGCTTATAAAGTTGATAACAAAAGGGATTGTATAATTAAGATGGTGGTTAGGGAGGATCTCCATGAGAGTATGTTAGGAAATATCTCTTAAGGAAATTTGTTGGGAAACATATGTTTTAATCGTCTATCAATTATTGGATGCAAAAGATTTATTTGTCATTGATTGGATATGATCCAACATTTTATATTTTAACCTAGGGATATATTGGTTTTTACTTCCAATCAAAAGATTATTTGATCAATATTATGGAGGAAAATTGGTTTTGGGTCCTTCATTCATATCGCTAGAGACTTGGAATCCCTATTTTGATCCAAGACAAAAAATGGCTGCAAGAATCCAATGTGGGACAAATTGTTAGGCTTTCCTTTGGAGTTATGATTGGAAAAATTCATAAGGGAAGTGGGGAACCTATCAAGTCCAATGTTCTTAATGGATTCTTATTTCAAGTCAAGTGCTTCTTAAACTATGGCCTAGGTGCTAGTTAAAATTTGATCTCAGTGAAGGGTTGATGGAATACTTCGATATTGTTGTTGGATATTATGTCTTTACTTAAACTTTATTTATTCCAATATCCATTTCAGGTGTGCTAGGTGCCATATTTATGGGCATATTGCAAGTGATTGAAATTTACCCTTTGCAAGACAAGTCTAATGGAAAAAATAAATCAATAAGTTCTCTAAAACATTCATGGAAAAAGAATTCAAGGGTTCCATGTGTTGCTGCTGCAACAATTCCTGAATTTTTTTATATATATTTTTTAGGACCCCCCTTTTAAATTTTTAGTTTTCCTTTATGCATTTTTTTATGATTGAAACCCGACAAGTTTGGTTTTTTTATCACATGGAAAGTATCAAGACCTTTGAGTTTTTATCAAGCCAGAAGTTGTGTTTGGATCCACCGCAATGGGTGGGTTTCCCATTTATGAGCCACTACGGCAATTGTTCTTCTTCTACAAGCCGCTACAGTGGACAACTTTGTATTTTCAAGCCGCTATGCTGGGTGCCTTTCTTATTTGCAAGCCGCTACGATGGGCAGACTCTTTTGTTTTGAGCTAGAATGGCAGGTGACTTTTGATTTGTATATCAAAAAACTTTCGGTTATTTTTCCCGCTACGATGGAGGGGTTTCTCAAGTCACACCCGCTACAGTGGCTGAATTCTTGACTTGTGTTTGATCTGATGCCCGGGAGCCGCGGCGACGGATGAATTCTTATATTGGTTTTTCGCTACGGTGGATAGCTTCCGAACTTTGTGCCGCATTAACGGAAGAAGTTTCAGGTTGAGTATCGGATAGACTTCCAGTTTGCATTCCTCCCTTGTGAATGGATTTTGACATTGGTCTACCACTATGGTGGAAGTATTCTTTGTTCTTGAGCCACCACGGCGGTTGGTCTTTCTTCAATGAAAAGTTTTAAGGTCTCTGCCACTACGGTGGAAGTGGTGTCAGGTTCAAAGCCGCTACGGCGGCTAGCATCCTGCCTTTTTTGCTGGTGCATTTTCGAGTGCCGAGCCGCAAGATATTTTCCGGTGTAGTGTTGAGTTAGGAGATGGATGTTGTAGCTATTTTGAGATTAATTGAGCCGCCGTGGGTGGGGGCATTCCAAATTTGACTTATCTATTTCGACCTGACACTACGCTTTTGGTGTCAGTGAAGTTTTCTTGCACATGGGAGTTTAATGATGCTTTTTAGGATTTTAACCCGCTGAGGCCTATTTATACGCCAAGTTAAAGGTTTTTTTTATCATTGTTTTTTAACGGAGAAAGGTAAAAAACTACTAATTTTTTTTTTTCTGTTTGAGCCTCACGTACGGTTAGTGGCGATACAGCATGGACCTCATGTGGCATAGCGTTTCCAAGTGTCTTCGACCACGTATAGCCTCCGTCCTGCCAGGTAGGTTTTCATTTTCCTTTTCTTTCAATTGGTTGGTGATTAGAATACCAAGTTGTCCACTATCGATAGGTTGAGCAGAGGTAGTTAGGTTTTGTCACAGCTTAGTTAAAAAGGAGGTCTTTGCATGTATAACGTTTAGGTTTCACCGTTGTTGACATTTTTAGGTTTTCCCTAGTCACCTACCTGCTCACAGATCCTCAGTCAGTTAGGTGAATGATGGATATTTAGGGGGGCGATTTTTGTGCCGACTAAAGGTCATTTTGTGCTTCTCCTATGGGCATTACTGAAGGTCACAGTTTCCTATTCATTATGTTGGGTTTCTTTTCTGATGCTTTGAGTCTGCCCTCGCCGCGCCAATCCCTTTGGGGCATTTTTCTTCCCTCAACCTGCTTAATCATTTTGCTTCTCCAAAGGCCCAAGTTTTTCGCTGGCATGAAGCAGTCCCGGTGCTTGCCTTCAGGCGTTAGAATTAACCCTAATTTCATTGTCTCGGGAAGACCCAGGGGGTTTCAATTTTTTTATCCTTCGGTCGCGAGAGGTTGAGCCCGAAGATTCAAACTTGGGGCATAGCACTCAGTTTGGCCAGAGCGTTGTTTCAAATCATGAACCCTGTAGGATCTAAACAACCTTTTGGTAGTGCTCCTTTTCTAAAAATGTAGAAACTGGGACTATTTTTGAACTAGAAGCTTTATTGCCAAAGATTTGGCCTTTTGACTTCAGTGTGTTGTGCCTATCTTGATGGAAGAAAATGGCAGAGTAAAAAGAAAGGATGTTTTGAAAGTATTTTCTCAGTACCTATTATTACTTTCATTTCTTATATGAATGGATTAGTTTTTGTAATTTGAACGCTTAGACATGTTTTGTATTTACACAGGTACCACTCACTGCAGACATCATAATGAAGAAGGGGAAGAAGAAGCCTAAGATTGCCGAGTACGATTCCAACACAGAAGTTGCATAGGTTGCGCCAGCGGTGATAACTAAAATAGTGTATGAATACACTAATACAATCACATGAGCAGAGCTTGAGTTCAAATGGGGTCATATCTACCCCTTACTGGTTGAAAGAAAAGTGCCAGAAGCTGGTTGGGAAGACCTAGCTTTGTATGAGAACATATTGAGGTCTGGGATAACTAAAATAGCCACTAGACTGGATATTTTCCCCTGCACGGAGGTTATTGGATGGATGTTTCCAAAAATAGACACAATAGGAATGATGGTAAATGATGAGGAGGGAAAGCATGTTGCATATTTCACACCTACATTCATTTCAGTAGCCTACAGTATATAGAAAAAAGGAAATAAGTGTAACAATAGAGTGGGTTAGAAGTCTGAAGTTTGATTATACAGCCACAGTAAAGATAATGGTGGCTGAGGGAAAGACCTTCCAACACAAACAGTCAGGAGAATATGAGACTTCCCATCTTCGAACCCCTTTGAGGATAATAGCATTGATGATGAGCAAGCTGTATGGTAGGGCTGATGGGAATATGTATAATTTTGGTTGGATTCCCCTCATGTACTATGTAGCCATGGAAGGAACAATTTTTAATTGGGAAGATATAATTACCAGGAACTTGGCCAAATGTGTCAAAGCAGCTCAGGAAGGTTTGAAACAAAGCAAATCAGAATTTTTTGTGTCTTCTTTTTTGATAGATTGCATACTCTACCGTCACAAGTTTGAGAAGATTAACTGTGTGTGGAAAGGGGGGAGGGCCCCTATATACACAACATATTAGATTCTGGGAGCCCATAAATATCACAACCATTATTAGTTGATATGTGAGGAATTTGATAAGGCCCCTATATAAGTTGATCTTTATACAGGAGTGTCCATGTTTGTCAAAGGGAGCTATAGAATCCATCAAGGAATGTGGAGATTATTTTTTCTCCAAAGAAGGCACGTATCTAAGGATGTATGGAGACACCAAAGTACCCTCACTGCTGCCCAAATATGCAATTGATTACATAGTACACAAGGAAGCAGTTAAACAAGTATTTCTGGATGGTTTTGGAAATCATTTGTTCGATGTAAAGAAAGTTGTGTTCCCACCAGTTCCTTTCTATGTAGGGAGCGACAAGTTCAACAAGTTCAACAAGGTCAAGAGTGCTCCAGAGTTCATCAAAGAAATGGATATTTTCCATTTTGAAGAGAAAATCTTTCACCAAAATGATTCACAAGGAAAGGTGGCAGCTTACAAGGAAACTCACAAGGTGAATTTTGAATATGCAGACTATGTAGATAAAGAGGAGCAAGTGTTCAAGGATGTCTACAACATGGCATCTTTGAGCAATCTTTTGAAGTGAAAGACATCTGGGGTCAAGGGAAGTAGCAGCAGCAATTCAAAACCATATGAAGGAGAAGAAGAAGCTGCAAAGAATCCCCAAGAAGAAAGTGCTCGTAGGCTTGCACTAGGAGCAAAGAAATTGTTGGTAGAGGAAGCACAGAGGGATAAAGCAAAAGCTTCCAAGAAAAATAATGCAAAAGTTGTTCTGGAGAAAATTGTAGAGTTAGAAAAGGCCATAGGTAAAGAAGATGCAAACCTTGAGAAAGGAACATAAGATACAGAAGGACCTACAAAGGGGCAAAGCCAGGAAAATGAAGAAGTTTTAGGTGGTGGAGGTTAGGAGCAAAGCCCTGTTTGGGATAATCCAAAGAACCCTCCATCCACATCTAGTAGCGTCCTTACTGAGGGTCATGTCCCCATAGTTGAAATGGGGCTAATACCATTTACCCCCTATAAACAATATGATGTGGCATGCTTGGAGGATATTTGTTTTGATCCTAAAATGAAATCCATGATTACGTGGAGGACAGAGAAAACCTTGAGGGTAGGAGCTCAACCACCAATGACCACAGTGACAGAAAGGACGGTCATGAGTAATGTAGAAGAACACCCAAAGAAATTGGATCCTATGGGCATTACAAATGCCTATGCCAATGCTCACAATATTGACAAGCTTATAGAAACCATTAAGCAGTATAAGGGGAAGATGGCTAAAATGAAGGAATTTTTGAGGAAGGAAGAAAGGGTAAGCCGAGAATCAAAAATAAAATATGAAGCTACCCTATCAGACTTTGAGAGGCTTCAACAAGGACACCAAATTTTAGAAGAAGAGGGGGATAGTTTGAAGTTATCCAATGAATATTTAAGTAAAGAGAAAGGATATTTGGAAAACAAGGTTGCATAATTGGAATTTCAGAAGGCTACTACTGAGCAGAAGGAAGAACAGTATAAAACCCAGGTGGCAGCATTGGAGGCACATAAGAGTTCATTGGAGGTGTTGTTAAAGGTGGAAAATGAGCAAAGAATAGATATAACGCCTTTGAAAAAGCATGCCCTCATGCTCAGAAATAAAATATATCAGATGCAGGTTTGGATAGCAGTTGAGGTGTTGAAGGTCCTGCGAGTGGAAGCTAGGTTGGAAGAAATTTCATGCATAGCTTCTCAATTTAAAGACAAGACCCAAGATGTCATGGGAATCATTCAAGGGTGTTTTACTTGGTTGGAAACAACCAAGCAACCTCTAGGAAATGCACTGATCAAAGACTCCGAGAGAGTGAAGTTGGAATATGAGCTGATAGGATTTGGGAATAAAGCTATTGAGAAGCTGATAAAGGCATCCCAGGGAATTAAAGACTTTTGCATAGAGTTCTGTAGAAAGGTGCTTACAACTCACAACTACTGCCAAACATCTTCCAAGAAGAGGTTAGATGAATTACCAAAGCATGAAGAGAAATTGAAACAATTGCATGCTAGATGGCGGGAGGATGAGATGGGCATTCAGCTGATCAAAAGTCTCAATGAAAGAGTGCTCAAGAATGTAATTTCCCAGGAAGCAGTAAGAAACTCTCTATTAGAAGATCAACTTCAAGTGCTTCTAGCCAAGATGGCTAATATAAAATCTCAAGTTGTGAAGCATGAGGTCACTGTTAGATTTCTAGAGCCATCAGAGTTTGAGACAATAGTGACAAATGCTAAGACATGGAAGTAGTTTATTAATGAGGTGGTCGGGTCCACTTAGAATGTTTGTCTTATTGACACATATTTTGTAATATTTATATTTTTCCTAAATTAGCGAGCTCACTAGGAGACAAAGTCATTTTGGTAACCAATTTGTAAAGGAATCCCAAAGGGAAGAAAGACCAAAAGACATTTCAAATTGTATAAGTATAGGCAGAGTTAATGAAGCACAGGAATTTTCCATGCTATATTTTGTGAAGTTTATTGTAAGAAGAACTATTTCCTTTTATAATAAAGAAAATCCATATTTTCTACTGGAGAAGGAGCTGTGAAGTTTCAAATGCATGTTGTAGATTGGTTGAATGTCGAATTATTTATATTTTAGCTTATTCTACAAACTGTGAGATTGTTTTGAATTATGAATTACTTCCATGTTATGAATGATTTTCTGTTATTTTTATGAAACTTATGCAGTATATTGAGTAATGAATGTTCTAACCAACAATGAACTATCTCTATGTTTATTTTTCTACATGTATTCATGTATTATGAATTATGAACAACTATCTGTAATATTCTTTATGCATGTTTTACAATACATTACTCACCATTAAATATAATCTTGCTCCATAGGGATAGGTTACATAGAATTAGTTAGCTTCGCATAGTTGTTATTTGTTTGTGATTTAGAAGCAAAAGGGGAAATAAGATGAGAGGTAAGAACTTGCACATCACATTGTGAACTCTTTGTTGTCTCTATCGATTGCACTTAGATTAGGCACTTGCATATCATATATAAAATAAAACTAAAAAAATACACTTAAATGGTGGACTGGGCCACAACCGGTAAAACAAACTTAAACCGTTACTTGACCTATGGTAGTCGGCCCGTAAATTGGACGGATTCCCCATATCAAACAATAATGAGCTAATTGGGAACATTTATTGGGGAGAATCCCTACTGTTGTTACCTAGGATTTTCCAAGCCTCAACAGTTTTGGAACTAGAAGGAGGGCCTCCAGTGCATGGCTGTCCAAGGAAATTCATTTTCTCGAGAACACTCCACCAGTGATAGTTTTGAAACCAGTTTCCCTGAGAGTCCCAGTCCTGAAGAAAAAGTTACAGAGTATCTCTATTTCATCGATAACTAGGTGGTTGATGATTTAAGGAGAATCATAAGGGCGTATGCAAAGAATATTGGGGGATTGCCTAGAAGAGAAGTTCGTAAGAAAGACCACTCTTACCATGAGGATTCAATGTTAGTGGAATACTTTGAAAATATTGTAGAAACAACCCTACAAGAGATTGTGCAACCTCTAAATCAGTTAGGACCAGATTCCCCTCACTACTCACCTTTTTGAACCCCTATCCAATCTCCACCTCAATATCCACCTAGAATCATGGCAAATGTGAATGCCAATCAGCCGCCTCCACCACCTGCTTGGAGGGATATATCTCACAGAAAAACATACTGACTAAGGAAAACATATCTTTGTTTGAAATGTGTAACATACCCCAAAAAAGGGAAAATTTGTTGAAAGTGCTTGAGATGCCTACAATGAAACCCCAGAATGATAACCAGTATGAGGAAGAGATTGGTGAAGCAAGTATAGGGGAGAAGTCTAAATATAAGACACCAATGTTCCAACTTACTTTTGAAATTTTCAATTTCAATGTACATAACTATTTGGTAGACTCTAGAGCATTAGTGAATGTCATGCCGCTTTCAGTCTACAAGCAGATAAATGGTAAACCTAAGCCGAATACAAGTCAAGTTGTCCAATTAGATAGGACCATAGTTAAAGTGGTAGGATAAATGGAGGATGTCACGATACGTTTGTCAGCAGATGAGAGGGTTTGCCAATGTATAGACATTGTGGTAGCAGACATACCAGACACATATGGGCTAGTTTTGAGCCAGGACTGGTTGACGAAATTAGATGGTTATTTTTCCTCTGACTGGTCACATTTGTGGTTTCCCTACAAAGGTTTCCATAACTAGATAAAGGTGTTGAGGGAATCTCAGATGAAACACAATGTAACACAGTTGGAGGGGAAGAATGAACCAGTTAACTCTATTTTGGGGAACTATTTCCTAGAGCTTGAACTGGGAAATTATCAAGCTGAAGAAGCCAGTGACACATTAGATACCCAGCCCGATCTCCTTCAATTTTCACGGGATGATAATATTGATTGTAACGTAGTAGAGTTAGTCTCATATGTATATAGTAGTTCTAATTTAGTAGGGGTAGAAAAAAAAATGGATTCTTTAGTTTGATGGTTCCAAAACACTGGAAGGATCAGGAGCTAGTTGTGTCCTGATGGATCCCGAAATAAATAAATATTTCCTTTCCTATAGATTAGAATTTGAGTGCACTAATAATACAGCTGGGTATGAAGCATTAGTCCAGGGACTAAAAAAGGCAATGGAATTTAAAGTAAGAAAAACTAAAAGTGTATGGAGATTCTGAAATCATTGTTAAACAAGTCCGAAATACAATTCATTGCATATCACCACATTTGAAGGCTTATTAAAATGAAGTATGGGATTTACTAACAAACTTTGATGCATTCAATATTATTTCAATTCCTAGGTTAAATAATGCAGCATCTGACCTGTCAGCTACTTCAGCTACAAGGATGGTACCCACAAACATCATATGTTCAATTGAATTCACTAGTAGAAAATGAGAAATTAATGACTAAAAAAATGACTAAAATCAGGCTATAAATGACTATTTTTTAGTCGGTGACTAATAGTAGCAAATTTCCACTATCTTATAGCTAGTCGTATTTCACTAGTCATTAATAGCTTGACTTAGTAGTCACTGATTTAGTCATTGATAGTCAATGATTTAGTCATTGTTTTAGTCATTGTTTTAGTCATTGATAGTTAATGATTTAGTCATTGATTTAGTCACGGATTAAGTCATTGATTTATTCACTGAGTGAGTCATTGATTTAGTCATTGATTTAGTCACTAATTGCAACCATTAATGACCAAATATACGACTAAATAAACTACTAGATGTTAAAATATTAATGACTAAGCTAAATACAACTAATATATGGGAAATTAGCTACTAATAGTCGTATATATGCGAATTTAGTCATTTTTGTAGTCACAAATTTATGATAGGGCACGGAGGAATTGAACCACCAACCTCCTACCTATAATTAGGTAGGCTCTCTACCATTGAGATAGCACCCTTTAAGAAGTTGTTATTGCTTGACAATGATGATATTCAAAAAAAATTATGATAGATATCAATCTACAAACTACATAATTATTACTATTACAACTTACCAGTAACTAGTATTTATGATAAACTAATTCCTGAGAGCTATGTACAATTTTCCCTATAACTAAAGCTAATAAAAATACTACAAATACTCTTACCAAAGAGATTTAGTGATGAGTACCTCTTTCCATTCTTCATCACTATCATTCTCATAGTCCAAAGAAGAGTCCTTCCTGAAAGGATTTCGAAACCCAATGCCATCACTGCATCAAAAACAAAGAGTCAGAAACAAAACTTTCCCTCTTGTCTACTGCAATATTAATAATCCATGAGCTTCAAGGTGTTTAAGATGTTACTCATCATGGGCTATCAAAATTAAAACACAACCTGTTGCTTTGATAATTAATAATCTTAAAATTATGCAAAGTATATTCACCTTTTCTTTGAGAAGGTTCCATAATAAGCAGGTCTATCGTTGTGATCAAACTGCAAAAGGTTTCTTCTCTTATTATGAATCCTATTTTATTGTGAATCCTATTTTAGCTTTAAATCAAGTGATAAACATTCTAAGAGCCAGGAAGATTCAGAAACTTATTGCTAATGGAGACTCGACGATTATCATTTGCAAAATTAGAGACTTGACTCCCTATGCATCGTAATGTCTTGCAAAAATGATCTCTAGACCTAGAATTCAAAGAATAGCAAGTATTTTGACTTGGGGAATTGAAAGTATTGCAAGTATTTAACATTGAATCATTTACTGTTTCAAAGGTACCATTTTGTATGGAGGAGTTATGCTTTGTGAATCATCATTCCTTGGCTATAAAGGCACCTAATAGGGGATTCAATAATTAAAGAGTGATGTTGCAAATATAAAGAGAAATAACATGCTCCTACAACATTGCGTCTTTAGAGAAACCTTTAAAGGGTTGTATATTTGGCTTCTAGGTGATGATACCAGTTATTTGAAAGGCAGGAAAACTGGTTAAGCATGAATTAAACTCGAAAAACTTGCAAAATATTAGGTATAACAAAATATATATCAGCTCTGTGTTGAGATGTACGGGATCTGAAATAGATTCCATGATGATTGGACAACAGTTCACAGAGAAAAATAACCATTGATAAGAACTGAACTTTCCTTAGAATGTATGGTCACCTAAAATAAGACTACACTAAAATTTAGATTCTAGTAAGCTTTTGAGATTGACTAAACCTATCGAAAAGGTTGGAGAGACTGGTATTCTACAGTGTTCTTATAATGTACACTTTCATAAAGGCGTATTCTTATCAAGATTTATGACTTTCAAAATGAAGGAATTTACTTGACCATGAAATGCACATTTATGATGAAGCAAAGGATAGAGAAAATCATGATGAGGTTCATATTCCCCATTTGAATTGCCTACATTGTTCCATTCTCTTTATCTAAGGGAATTGAGCCAATTATATGATGATGTAATACCAGGTGTTTCCACTAGGCGGGCTTACATTTCTTCTTATTCTTGATCAGTTTATTTGTAGGGAAGCCTCAAAAACTCACTTATGAAAATAAGTGGCTAGGTGACCAATCTTACAACAGGATCTACCCTTGAAAGAGACTTGTTCATAACTCAAACTTCTGTTTCCAAACTAGTCCAACATCAAGAAGTATTTCCTCTATAAGATTAGGGCCTCAAGTTAATAGTGCATTTATACTCCAGATGAGTGTGGGATGGCACCACACATGCCATTCCCAACTCTAATATTCATTTTTGAATGATCTCTTCCCATATTTGTTATCAAAGGTGGGAAAATGAGAATCATGTTCTAACATCGACTAGAGCAGGACAACACTCTCAATGATAGCAACACTAGTTTTACAGAGGTAGGTGCTCATCGGTGAATTATTCAATTGAATTTCAAATGGGAATGGCATATTTTTGAGAATTCAAGAGACGTTATAAACTGGAGGTCTGTTGGGGAACAATCCTCAAAATTCTCGATGTATTATGTTGTTGCGTATTCCATTTGAGTCCTGGGACTGTCATTTTAGAAGTTGGTTTGAACCTGTCATCATCAGGAGGCATATCTCTATGTTCAAGGTGGCACATTTTGTGTGTATTAGTGTTCTATACTATTTTTAAGGATGGTGGTATTATCTCCTTGGTTTGGGGCTTAGTACTAGCCATTCTTTGTCTGGTGTAAATTCTACCCTTGGTATCATTCCTTTGTGGCTGTGTCCTGCATTTGAGCCTTTGAACTGTCTTTGGAGTGAGTTTGACATCACCAAGAGGCAATTTTATGATACCAAGGTTGTACACCCAAGGTGCACATTTTTGTTATACATTACGTTACATATAGTCATACTCCAGTTATTACAGTTGGATGGTGGTATTTCAATGGTAATTCTGGCCTTTAATTGACCCACCTCAATCAATTATGGTATATCTGCAATTGTGGTCCTGTGCTCATAATCCTAGACAATAGTGGATTAAAGGACATTTTGTGGCAGAAATCTGGTGACTCTGCTACTGCATATCTCACCAGACTGAATGGAGACTGGGTTCTCCCCTGTTTCAAATTGAGTCTTCTTGGGCATTCCAAGCCATGGGTTGCCCATGTTTTCATGGGAACTTAGCAGGACATCCTTGATATCAAGAAAATCCTTCAGAGACAGGACTACATCAATGAAAAAAATTTTACCATGCTTTCTCTGAAAAATACTATGCAAAGAAGGAAGCATGTCATCATCTTGTAGAACTTGGAAATCCAGGAAATAGTCATGCAACAAAGGAGGAAAATACAAGCCTTGGAGTCTGAGTGCTTGAACCTTAAATCCAAGACTGAAAAAGCTCATCAAATGCACTTAGACTACATCATCAAATCATAGGTAGACTTGGGGTTCCACTACAACATATTTATACCAAAGAAGATGAAACTGTTTCACAATAGTTTGAAGATATCGAGCTTGAGAACCCAAGGATACAGGCATTCCATGCAAAACTTAGAAGAGCCTATAGCCATGATATTTTCACTAAAGCATGATATGTAAAATCCTTTTTGTATTAGGTACTTCTATTAGATATATACTAGTAGGAGCTCTCTAGTTTACTTTGAAAATTTAATCT
>LPNX010631632.1:0-48429 GCA_001517045.1 Pseudotsuga menziesii
GAGAACATCTATACCCTGTTCGCAACGAGATTGTTAACGATCTGAGAAGACACACCAGGGCATACTTAAAGAAGATTGGAAGATTACCTATCATCCCTGAGTTTCCCAAAAGAGAATACAAGAGAAGAGACCGTCCTTTAATAGAAGATTCAGTATTGGTTGGAGATTGGCAGGAGCTGGTAGAGACTGCCTTATAAGAAGTTGAACTCCCTTTGAGTCAAGAAGGCCTGGAGACTCCCTACATTTCTCCTGTTCACACCCCTGTTGTTTCACCTCCGCATTCTCCACCCCGACTCATGGCCGGGGTTAACGCCAATCAACCCCCACCTAATCCTCCACTGCCCGCATGGAAGGCCAGATCACCTCTAAATCTGACCCCACCTTTGCACGACCTACCCCAGGCCTTTGAGAAGCTACTTCCCAAGTTTGCACCAAATGATAAAATCCTGGTGGATGATCATCTACAGAGTTTCTACTTGGCGGTAGAAGGTTTGAAGGCTGGGGAACACGAAGATGTGGTGTGTAGACTCTTTCCTCATACCTTCAAAGGAGCTGCAACTTCATGGTATTTTGGATTGCCCGCCAACTCGATCCCAGACTGGGATACTTTCGAGAGAATGTTCAGAAGTAAGTATGCAGTTCAAAAGACTCATGCTGCCCTTATGAAAGGACTTTGTGCTTTGAAAAAAGAAAAGAAGTGGAGTCTTATATCACTCGCCGTTGCGGCTCTTAGACCAAAGTCTCCGTCCGATCCACTTCTCTCCGACGCCCGATTCGGGTTGTGCATCGCTTGCCCCAGAGTTCCGGTTCACCCGACGTTGCGGCTGGGGAGATAAAGTCGGGCCCCGACGTGAGTTTCACCCGACACCCGAACTCAACCTTATTTAGCCTCCGGCGCCTTTTTTGTAGCCTGTGTTCCGTCTGCCGTTGCGGGTGACAAAGTAGTCTGTCGTCCGATCCACTCCTCTCCGCCGCCCGATCACCTACGACGCCCGTGTTTCCGCTCCCCTCTTCTGGCACTCCTTCATCGTTGCAGCTCCTGGAGCCTTCTCCCATCCGATCTAAGAACTGCCCGACTGTCGATTTACCTTTTCGTTGTCGTTCCGAACCTCCGCAGTTCCTTACCCGGATGAACTAGGCTAGCTCGTTGTGAATA
The DNA here is from genome assembly GCA_001517045.1 of Pseudotsuga menziesii. Lineage (NCBI taxonomy): Eukaryota > Viridiplantae > Streptophyta > Pinopsida > Pinales > Pinaceae > Pseudotsuga > Pseudotsuga menziesii. The sequence goes on from LPNX010631632.1 coordinate 1,157, forward strand.
TATCATTATAATTTTAAAATTATGTATGCCTAATGTCTGAATTCAATGGATAATGCACCAAGCTTGTATGCAGAGATCATCTCATGAATCGCTGAAGCAGAGCATCGCGCCGGAAAGGACAACGTGAACGAATGACCGAGGCGCCGATGGGACATTTTTCTTTTTAGCGGTTACTGTCAGAAAATAAACGCCTGTGGAAATGATGGAGAAGGTGAAACGACCAGGAAAGAAACTGAATCATCAAGGGCAGTGAAAAGACGCGTTGAGGGAACCCAGAGGACATCAGTTGTAGTTTAAATAATGGGAAGCTCGATGAAAGGAGGGCTTTTTCCCTTAGAAAATTTTGTAATTGTTGACTTGTAAGAGGAACTATTTCGTTTTGCGAAGTGAACTGCAATTTTGTCTGCTGGAAAGAGTAAAGAAGTGAAATGTACCAATGCTATTCAATGAATAATGCTGAAGAAGAACTATTTCGTGTTCAGCTGTATTTCATGCGCTGTAAGGATATTTGATGTTTCGAACCTAAGTTCTTGTTAATTATTCTGCAGTCTTTTCTGGGATGCATTTGCACTATGAGCAATAATTGTTGTTATAGAATGATCGGCTAACTGGTTATTTGAATATTTGTAGTTTTCATGTGCTGTGGGAAAAGTGTCAGCTATCTGTGATTTTTCTTACCATATGTGATTTTGTATTGCTCAGTTAAGATGATAGCCTCGCTCCCTAGGGATAGTTTAGATAGTTTAGATAGTTAGTTATTTCTGTTCGTATCTGGTTTGTTTGCTTGTGAGCATAAGACGAGAGGTAAGAACCTGCGCATCACTTTGTGACCGCCCCCTACATTTAAACCAGCCTGCATTTAATTAGGCACGTGTATATCATTCCTTTAAGTCAAAATACAAAAAACTTGGTGGGCCGGGCCACAACCGGTAAAATCTTTTGTTTGTTACTTTGACCTACGGTAGCCGGACCGCAAACCGGACGGATTCCCTATACCAAACAGTCAGCGGGCTAGTTGGGAACGCTGATTGGGGAGAATCCCTTACTGTTGCCGCCTGCGAGTTTCTAGGCCTCAACAAAACCATGACAAAGATGTCCCTCAAGTGATAGTTTATCGCTTTTTCAACCTCGTTAGAATACATATGAAAAATGAACTCTTTGGAGTCTCGTTTAATCTCTTTTTAGAATCCCTAAACATGAAAAGATTGTCGAGTGATCTCTTTTTCTTTCATCGTCAAAAAAGGGTTTGAAAGGATGTTTATCCAATGATATCTTACCCCTTTTTCAAACCATATGGACTAATTATGAAATAGTTACACTCTAGTCCACCTCGACTAGAAGATTGATCCCTTGTATTGTTTTATATCATTTTTCAGGCACAGGAGACTAAATTTAGATTTACATCATTGACCTCTAATCAAATGATTCCACGAGTTTTCTACTTCATCTCATTCATTCACATTCATTGGAATGTACTATGATAACTTGGGAGTCATTGTCATCACTGGTGATTTCCCTCGCACTTGTTAAAAAATTACATCAATGACCGGTAATCAAGTGGTTTCTATCATGTTTGAATGGAGTACATCTATTCACATTTCTAGAATCGTATCATCTCAGGATCAAGTTGAAGACCCTAGGGACTTTTTTTATGTACTTTACCTAGGTTATGAAGGATATTTTTTGAGTAGGTTCCATTATGGACGCCATACTTGTGGTCTTACAGACATATATACAGTCAAATAGATCCATTTTGTATTAGTTCATGTAAATGTTTTGGTTGTGTCATAGATTCACTATGTACTCCTCTATGGCTATGACTTGATATTTCTATATAGATATGGATCCACTTGGTATCTTTCGGTGGTTGTATCCTTGATCAATACCTTCATGGATCCATGATGTATTATTTGGAGTCCATGCTTTGAGTCATCTTATTTCGAGCATGGGTATGCCCTACTTGGGAATAATGTTGATATATTGTTTGGTATTTGCTTGCAGATTATTTTCAACTCTTTTCCAAAAACCATTTGCACCTATATTTTTTGTAAAGTCTTTCGGACACCAAATCCCTTCTAAACTCATACTTTAGGGGGAACTTGTTATACCTAAAATCTTCACCCTCATGTGTCATCCTTGGTTTTCATGCTTCATCACCATGAGAAGTATGATTTTTATACTCCCTATGTGTGTTAGGACCCACTATATTATGATTATCCCACTCCCGATCCATGTTTGGGAGGGAATCATACCATTTGGGGATCAATATCTACTTTCCCAAACTTGATTTTGAGCTTTGAATAAGAATTATCACTCCCTTCCCTTTGTCCAAGGAGGGATAAAACCCAAACTCTAGTGTTAGGGGGGAGGTAATTTCCCTTTTTATCCCTCTATGGAATTCCTCGGGGGATAATAATTTTGTTCCAACTACTTTGGCATGGATTAAGGATCATGATTCTGGATGAGATTTTGGATAGGAGATTCCATGCTTTGAATCCTTCCTCCCTTTCCATTCCAAGGAGGGTAATCCGTATTGATCCATAATATCCTCTCTTTATCCATCATTTTCTCAATAGTATTTAAGCCTCCAAACTTTATATAATGAGGGACATCCTTGGTTGAAGCAAAGATGGAAGAAGAGAGTATCTTTTCTCTACTCAATTGTAGAGTGTTGGATGGAGAAAAAACTTGGATATGTTGTCCATATGATAGTGTGATTCTAAAAGGGATTTGGAATGAAAGCTAGAAGGAGATGTTGCTGCAAAGTCAAGTATATGATTATACATGCTTCTTTATGGATTTCCATTTAATATAAAACTTATCATATTTCTCCCATACTTATGTTCAATGACATGTGTGTTTGATTTCTTGCATTCAAAGTAGATAGGCCTTTTTATGCTCAACAATACTTTGTGGAAGGAATTGTTGTATTGTATTTTTAGGTTTCTTCTAGCGGTGGAGATTCAAGCATAAAGTTTAAAGGTTGGAGCAGTGAGGACAGCTTTCTGGAAAGAGGTGAGTTATCCATCCTTTCCTACTTTCTTTTCTTCTTGTCTTGTTTTATGCATGAAAGATAGGTTTAGGAGAAACATGGTGTCTATTTGTTTGCCTTTGTCTTGGATTAGGGAATCATTATAGATCCAAGGGAATTTTTTCGTTTCTGCAGGGAGAATTTTATACCACGGGATATGTTGTCGCAACATGTTTCAAATAAAATCACATATTATAATCTCAAATCAAATTTTTATAAATTTGGGGTTTTTTAATTTAAAAATTGGCATGGTATGTTTGAGTGCTTAGGAAAGACAATCTTGATCATTCTAAGAGTTCAATAGGTTGTTTGTTGAAAAGATTTTAAACTGCATAAATTGATACATATCGTGGTAAATATTTTTCCAATCAATCCTTCTCTATCCCTAAACTCGACCTACTAGAAATTTTGAGATGATCATAGATGTTCAATATGATGCTATTTAGAACTGCAAATAAATCAATGATACAAATAATAATAGGAGTGAAATAATATTAGATATTCAAATGGAAATATGAGAAATACTAATCAATAATGTTTCATCCAAATAAATTTTTCTAAACAAGCATGATTTCAAAATCTTGCACATAAATGAGTCCTTTTTTCGGAGTTTTGCAGTAACACTTAATTTCATTTTGATGTATGTTTTAATGTAATGTTGTATAGGCCCTATTTTGTTTTGGAATTATGTTGTGTTATCTTGTATTCTATATTTTCATAGATGAATATTTTATTATTCAAATCGTGTTCTTTCCTAAGAATCATTTGTGACTTTCATTGATACGGTTGAATTGTGAAATGCATTTCTCATCTTAGTTTGACCTTGAGTTTTTGTAATGTTGTAAATCCATGGAAAATGTGCACACTTATTTTGATAATGTTACATCCAATAACGTTGATGCAATACTCCTTAAAATCGTAAAAATTTAAAATTTTTCATGTAACATAAAATGTTTGCAATCATCATTACCTAAGAAATAATTAACTGCTAACCGTTACTTGAATCTATATTAAATTAGAATTGACTATTTTGTAATATTTTAGTTTTGTATATTTACTAGATTGTTTTCATAACTCCATGTTAGGAATCGAATTACGGTTTGATATAACAGGAATAAAACATATTTTTAAACTTCTAACACTAAGTTTATTTTACTGTTTTATGACAAGTAGGAAAGATATTCAGTTGAGATCGAGGCTTACTTAGCTTATAGCTAATGCAGTGAAGTGATGCTTCTGTTACAGGTCTTTTACAGGTAAGAAGTTTGTTACCAACTTTCCAGATCGAGATTTATCATCTCCATTAGCATAGAATAAATTGCTAGTTAAATTATTTGTTTTACAGCTTGAGCAAAGTAATAGGTATCGTTGATCTTTATTGTTTAAAATCTTCATAAATGATAGTAATAACAGTATTTTGATAAACTGGATTTAGCTCAGTTACGCTTACTATCACAGAACTTGTTCATTTAACTTTCATCCTACTATTTTCAGTTGAAAACTTGTATATAATTCTAGTAGATGCATCTTGTGGAACAGATTTCTTTCTACAAATAAAGAGTTACAATCACCTAGAAGATCTATGATCCAATCGAAGTCATAAAATACTTTTGACTAATAACCACACATGGAAACTAGTACTTAGTATAAAGGATAGTTATAACTACTCAAATACTTACCAAAATTGAGATGCCTTGATACCAATGTTTTTCTTTAAACCAAAGTGTTATTACCCTTATATTTTAATATAAAAGAATTATTCTTCAAGGAGGTCTATTCTATTATTCTTTGTATGATTTTCTCACCTCATAAGGGTTTTATTGATTAAATCATATGCTAGTGTCCATAGTTTAATACCTAAACTAAAGTCCTAACAAGGTATCGTCTATAGTTATAAGTATTTACTTCCAAATGATTCCCTTCTTCATTTGTATCTTCCTAAAACCTAATTACACAGCATTGTTTAATATGTGAGTAGCATAATTTTCATATACAATTTCAAGTTTTTTAGCTTATATTTAAAACCTAGGCCAATTACTAACTCCCATGTTATTTGCTATGGTAAAAACAAGCATAAACCCTAGCAACGATAACGAAATCAAGACAAAAATATAATATGGTATTAATTTTTTCCACTAAAATGTGTAGGTTGAAAAATCAAGGAGTTTCGACTATATTACCAAACCCATCCTTTCACAAAGATTTGGAGATACGTGTTCGATGCTCAATTGATAGGGTTTTGACTTTGGAGTTTCTGCCATAAAAATTTGTTTTAAACCCTAAATTCTTGCTTTACCTAAACTTTACCTTGCTTTGGAAGAGGGGCCACGGGTTCATGGCTGCTCGGCCTATTTGTCACTCCACAGAGTGAACTTCCTCATCACTAGACTTCTTTAAACTGCATAAAAAGTTGCACTTGGGGGATTGCCTTTGTTCTATGGATATACCCTTCGTTGTCGTTGCTCGGCTCTGCAACAACGATGATTCTATCATTAAATTTACTCTATGAGTTTTTTTATTCAATTCTTGGTGCTTTGGTGAGTTGTGGAAGTGAGCATGGCTCTTGGGTTGTCGTAGTGTAGTCTTGTTGGATTAGGGGTTAACAGTTCTTACCGCCAAACTATCGGTGTGGCATTTGATCCTGCTCTGTCATGCTTTGGGGAGTTCGATCTGGAACTCTAAGCGTCGTGTTTCTTCTTTTGACAGTACTCCGTAGAGCTTGTTGTCTTTGAAAATGGTGGTTAGGGTTTTGAAATAAATGTCTTATTCACAGCGATGTCAAGGAATTAAACTAGGTATAAATCCTTCAGTTTTTATCAAATTTTACATTATTAAAGTTTATTATTTCGCTACAGAGGGTTTTTAAAATAACTGTGGTTCTTTCCTGTCCACAAGCTCCCATCTGAATGATAGATCCTGATTTGAAAGATACAAAGCGCTGGGGCTCCACCAAAGCGACGCTTCTGGTAAGCCTCGGTTTCACTGAGGTTCTCCTACAGTGGTGTATGGTGTTGATTTTTAAATGATGGAGTTCATTGGGCTATTTGTTGGTTTTCAGCTCAGCCATAATAAACTGTGTTGTAAAAGCTTGAAAAGGCCACGGGTCAATACATGATGTTGGGTTCAGTTTTTATGAAGCCCTAGTGGCTATTTTAGAAAAGAAGGGTTAGGTCTTTCATAGACGAGACAACTGCCTTCTCTATTGTAGATTTTGTTTATAGTGATGTTATTTTTCATACAGGATTTTAAGCCTTGACTTTGTGATGTAAAAGGCCATAGGGCCGTAACTTAGTATGACTCAGTTCAGGGTTTTTAACTTATACTTAAGGCTTGGATAAGCCTGAAACTTAGTATTTTGTAATTTATGTTTTGGTTAATACATATGTGTTGTTACTGTGATTTTTATGTTTTGTATTGTTCAACCGTTCTGGTTTAATCTTTGTGAATTAAATACATCACAGGTTATTGTTAAATTAAGTTAATATTTATTTTACCTCTATATGAAATTGTAACTACAGATTAAACAATGGGTATTTATATCTTATTTCGATTATTACTGTCAGTCCTAGATTTCTACAGTAAATAAATAGAGGAGAAGAAATTTACTAGGTAACCTAATTCTTTACTGTATTCTCTGAATGTGATAATATGATAACAGGTTTTTATTTACTATTGTTGCTTATGAGTAAATGCTGGTAATTTCATATAGTCATCCAATTGTTGTTTATGGTTACATATGATAGAGTAAATAGGTTTTTCTTTATTTCAAAAGTAAAAAGAACAATTTCCCTACTAACAAAGAGGGGTGATAAATTTTGGTTTATATATATATTTATAGTTCTTTTAAATAGGTTTATTTATAAAGCCTAATCCTTCTTAATATGAGTACATAGTTAATACTTCATTTTTGAGTTACCCTAGTTTGCATTTCTACTTAGATGAATTTATTGAGTAAATGTTTAGCCTTGTTTACTGTTTCTTAAAGTTAATCTTAGTTATAATATTTCATGTTTATATATTAATTGTTAATTTATTAAATAATAGACCTATAATAATAATTTTATGTAAACCATTACACAGACTAGTATCTTTATACCTTTAAATCTTTCCTAATAGTTCTATTTATTTTACTCAAGTGCTCTAGCTAAATGATACCCTCTAAAATAAAAAGAAAACATACATACAAATCATACATATGAACCTGTAGAAGATAGTAATTTACATTCATGCATACTTCATTCGATTCTTGATATGAAATTAAACTAACCTACTATACTAGAGTACTACCTTTTTTTAAAGGTGTGGAAAAATACAGTTTAGGTATTTTCTTTCTATCTATCAGTTAAACTAGAAATTCTTCTAAAGTATTTACCCTAATCTAGATGGTTCAGAACATAACTATCTTTTCACAATATATACATTTCTCCTAACTAACCCTAGAAGCAAAAATGACAGATGCATAATATCTCACTGCTTAACTCAACTTTTTCATACTAATAAACAATTAGATAGCTAAATAAATCAAATATAACCTGGAGAAATAGATGAGGTGACAACAGCTTAAGGAACCTGTTCCTCCCTACCAACTCCTAGAGAAAAGCTAGACTGCAATTCTCAGGACCCCCGAGCTTGTCTCTTGGTCCACCTGGTAGAAGTACTGGGTGAGAGATGTAGTCTAGTAATCTTTTGCAACTCCATTGAGTGTTCAATAGTAAGTCAGTTCTGCATGCAGCAGTATAAAATCAGCTTAGAATAGCTGCACTAGTTCAGGTCTTTAGCACTTTTCCACTCAAAACATAGTTCAACTAGTCCCCTCCATCAAATTTTTCTTGTGCACTTCATTCACTCAGAATTTTCACAAATCCAGAATGAGCAGCCTTATTTGTCTTCAATGGGAAGTTTTATTAGCATGCCTAGGTCTTTTGGGTCAGTTTTTATGTAATGAGCCACCTGCTCTTGTTCTACTTTCTTGGGGAACATGACCACAAAAATAGGGAAGTTTCCACCTGCAACAGCTAGAAGTAGTTTGAGGATGCTTCCAAGTGTCATTCTGCTCTCAACCTAGCCTTCTCCATCAAGTGATCAATAAAACATTCATTTAACATCTTCCCTAAGCTGTTGTATCATCTCTTATTAATAAAATATTCAACAATTACATTAAATTATCCTTGACCCCACTTGGTCATTAATTACAAACTTTAACATAAAATGTAACATAATGTTTCTTAAAACATAAAATGTTTTGCAAATTGGGGCATGTGACAGTTGATTTTTCCAAAGTTCCTTAAATTATGGTGCATTCTTCTAGCCATAAAAACTCACTATGCATGGTACAACTATGTCTAGAAAATGAATTATTATAAGAAAAAATTTATGAAGGTTATTCCAGCTTCTTAAAATCCCTGTGGAATTTAAATCTCTCTATGTGATTGAATTTCATAATGATTTTGAGATTCAATTTTGTCAACCAATAAACTAACTAGATGAAGGGTTTCACTCACTCACATTAATATTATCTAATCTTGAGGAAAGGTATGAGTTAGGCATCCAAATCTAAAATATTAAAGGGGATTATTTTTATACCTAGGTAAGACTAATCAATTCTCAGAAACAAGTATCATCCTCACTTGCTTAAAAGAGATGTTACTTCCCTCATCCCTTAATTGCTAAAAAAAAGTTATCAAAAAGGATGGGAAAGGAATTTCATGTTATTTTGATGGAATGTAGCTATCTCCATTGGAGCTAAATATTCACTAGTAGTAGAGAAAGTTCTATAATGTCTAGGTGACTCCATAAAGGCTATGGATGCTTGTGGGAAGTTGAGAAAAACCATAAGAATTAGAAAATATTTTGTTAAGAAATATTATAAAATTCTTTATCTAAATAGACTCTATGATCATGGCTTCAACCTAAAATGTGGATTTCACTTTAAAGAATAAACTTCACCATTTATGCCCTTAATTTTAGTTGATAAGTTTATGCATTTTGAGAAACAAGTTAATATGGGAGTAAGTTTTCCTACAACAAATGGGAGAGAGTCGAATAATCCCTATGGTCAAAGATGACCATTTTTCCCCACAAACACAAATAAAACTTAAAATTAATAAAAAACTATCCATCTTCTCATAAAAACATGAGGATATTTTTTAAGACCATATACTAAACAACATATCCTATAAATAATAAAGGACCTTGCACTAAACTAGGAGGTTACTTCATGTATATTTCCTCATGAAATTCTCCATGTAAAAATATTCTCTCCACGTTCATATGATAGCAAGGGGAATTACTAGGAGTATATAATTCATCTTGGAAACAGAGGAAAAGGTCTCGAAATAACAAATTCCCTCAACCTGTGAAAATTCCTTGGACAAAAGACATGCCTCATGCTTGTCAATAAATGCATATATTGCATTTTGTGTCTATACACCCATTTATAATGAACAAAATTTCATCCTTTAGGAAAATGAATGAGACCCTAGGTGTGTTTCTTCAGCAAGGAAGAATACTAATCTATCTTGGAACCATCTCATTATGGTATACCAACAACATAGAGAAACTATTGTGGGTCTATTAGGATCCTACCCTAACCCCCCCTACTTTACCAATGTGCAAGACCATAAGGCCCATTAGATAGTTAGTGGGCATTGGATTAATGTAAAAGGGGCCTCTTAATTAAATAAAATCCCTGAGGTGGTTGGCCCTCATTAATAGTGGTACCAAAAGTAGTTAGGGATTTATCTATTGAAGCAATATATAGAATAGCAATCTATGTAATGTTTGGTCAAGAATTGTCATTGTATTTAAAGCTTTGATATTGGAGGTTTTCCCCCTTGAAGAGGAAGTGAACATAATTATCTATTTTATATGTGTTTTCATATTTTATTCAACTTTTTGGGCTTACGTATATGACAAGTGGCATCATAGCTCGTTCTTGGGTCAAAAGGGGAGAATTTTTAAAACTGGTTTAGCTCTTTCAAACAAGTCATATTGGCATTTTTACTTGAAATTTTTGCTTCATTCTTTTTCTACACCACTCTTATCTTCTCATAATTTTGTATTTAACATCATCATGAAAATACCTTCATGGATTATATGTAATCACACCGTTACTTAATTCCACATCTAAAATTCTCCTATACCATCATATAACTTCCAATAGAAAGAGTTTCATAGATAGACAAGCATGACCACTTATTTGTAATTGACAACAATTCCACCATATATGATTCCTAAGGAGCCATTTAAAAGCACCAATAACAATTGGCTAAGGATTTTATCTCCAAACTACACCATGAATTCAAGGCTAAGGGAGCTACCGTGGGGATATAATTGCTGCCAATTATTTGAGAACCATCCAACCATGGGTTGGAGACTTAGTATAAAAACCCTCACCCCCTCTTAGAGAATTAGTTTAGGATCTACTAAGTGGGCCATTAACCTGCACAAACATGGAGCTTCTAAATTTTCATTGTGAATATTTTTTGAGTTTAAGAAGTTGGTCAAGTATGTTTGGTCAGGGGAATTCCCTTTTTTAACAAGTTTATCCCATTTGTTATTATCTGTGTGCAATGAGGCCTAGGATTCTTGACATTTTTTTCTAGTGACTATTGATGCAAGTATCTCAAATTTCACCAACATGGAGCAATATTTTATTCTATAATGAGGAATTAGGAATCTAAAGTAGTCTTAGGGGAAATTGATATAGTACACTAGCCTTTGGATAACTCTATCCCGTCTTGTTGAATGTACACAAAATATTTAGACATTTTTAAATATCAATCCTAAGACAAAACCCTATTTTGAGGGTGTGAGTTTAAGACCAAAGTTGATGCTCGGGATATGAAGATGCCAATTGGGATAAAGATTCATCTAGAAAAGGAAAAATTGAAGATGGGGCCATGGTAATTCCACCTAGATAATACTATTTAGTTTTATCTTCTAAAATGTAAAACTCTTCATGTCATTCCAAAAAACAACCAAGGGTCGGTGTATATCACTTATTGGAAATTGTTTTCATCTTCAAAGGAGAACTGAAAAAATACCATAGTTAAGATAAAGATGTTGGTATAGTATATACATGAGGTTTATTTGCATATTAAATTCAATAGATGAAATATATTTGATATGCATTTTGTAATGTCCCTTTTTAAAATTTTTACCAAAATGCCCAATTTTCCAATTTTTTCACAATTTTGGCTCCTGACTAGTTTTAGTGTCTTGGTCTCCAAATCAGCCCAGTTGCTCCCAAATATTCAGTGAAGGTGTATGAATGATATAATAACTTAATTATTATTTTCAGTGATGTATTATGGCACTCCAATCACTTCTGAAATTCTGTACTAAATTATGAACAAGATAGGTGATTTTACTGGCAATTTTGGGCTCAAATCCCCCACGGGTAAGTGGTAGAAATGGATTCCCAAATATGCAGAAAACCAATAGAATTATTAAATTGAAGTAGGTTATGTGTAGAATAAATTATCAGAGACTCATATGCATAACCAATCGACCTCACATGGCTGTTATCACTTCTTTCAATCAGATATAAAAAACTAGTTTTGGACCCTTGGGGAAATGAGGTGTAGTTTGCTCCAATTTCTATGAAAGTCAACCCAATGGCCACAAATTATCAGTTACTGGAAATGAAACACATAATATAATTTAATTACAGTCCATTCATTCATAAATAATCAATATTTTATACATCCATTTCAATCTATCAAGATTACAAGAGTTTACAACAAGGTAGTGGGGAAATGGCACTGTTTCTTCATTATTGAGCAATAATACATGAGATTTAAAGGCCTTTCGACCTGAGAGATTTATGAAATTAAATATCAGATAATTTACATCATAATACAAAATAGAGAAATATAAGCTCCCTCAAAGAGATGAATAGCTCACCAAGTGCACCTCACTCCATAGAGCTGAAATATGGTGAGAAAAATTGAGATGAAAGGAAGAAAAAGCTGAACTTGATATGTCCATGAGCTGCTGTAGATTGAACCTGTAACTTATGACTCCATTGAATCTCTTTCAAATACCTGAGTGGCCTCTTCAAACACCAACTAGGATGGGAATCTTTCACCCTCAAAATTGGCTAAGGCATGAACTAGTCATCCACTAGCTCTCTCTCTTCACAATAACAATTTTCACAAATGATCAAAAGGGATTTATCATGGCTGATCCCTACATTTTATAAAAAATATTGGTATTCTAAGTTTCCAAATCCATCCATAAACCAAATCCAAGTCGAATTGGTGTGGCTGCTCATGCTATGCCATGTGGCCTCTCTCTTCACCTTCCCTCTTCTCCCAAATTCGAGTAGGAGCCTCTTGGCCTTCTCCAACTCCCATGAGCACCCTATAAGATGATCTATTCAGGAATGTAATTTAAGATATGTCATATTTTATCCTTCATATCTGACTTGTGTCATAATTGTCATAGAATCTCCATCATTGGTGTCATAGATGTCATAAATGTAAGGGGAATCTAGCCAAGTGTCCATGAAACTCCCATTTGGCTCTTCCTCTCCCCATGTAAGTTACAATTCATCCTAAATTATACATATGAAGTATATGGACAAGTATATTAACCTTATAATCAATCTAAAAACATTAGGCTTCCCATAGATTCTAGATCGCAAGAAGAGGATGCCATTTAACATAGGAATTCTAACTGAGTAGGCCCCATAGTCTCCGTGTGTCTCCATTCTCCATAGCCATTTCATTTCTCACTTGAATTCATTTAATTAAATCCATTAAATAAATATGTATTCCCTCTAATTTCTAACCACCATTTATTATCTCCCTTATTAACTTCCCAATGTTTCCACCCAACCTGGGGGACTAGTAGGATTGATGGAATTTTTCTGCTATGCAATTATTCCAATGGGGAAATTACAGTCCTCCCCACCCAATATTGCTTGTCCTCAAGCGATTTCAGATTTGGATGCTGCAAAATATTCTCCTCTTCCCATGTGGCATCTTCACTTGGTAGATCCTTCCATTGCACCCAGTATTCTTTGATTGTTCTGCTCCTCAATCTTCTCTCCCTTATCTTCAAAACCTTTTCCGGAATAAGTGTGAGTTGTCCTTCATCATCAAAAGGAGGGAGTGTATCTAAAATGACAATTTTTTGACCAATAGATGTATTGACACAAGAAACATGAAATAAATTATGAATTTTACTCCCTTTTGGAAGTTCCAACTCATATGTTACTTCTCCAATCTTCCGGATTACCTTGTAGGTCCACAGTATCTTGGCTTTAGCTTTTCTGCTCCATTTCTTTTGATAGATGTTTGTCTGTATGGATGCAACCTCAAATACACTAAATCATCAACCTAAAAAGTCCTTTCCTCTCTGTGTTTATCTACATATTGTTTTTACTGATTTTGGGCAACCTGCAAATTGTCTTTTAAAAGATTTAAAATTTCTTGGCTTACTTCCACCCAATATTTAGCTTTTGGAGCTCTACTATCACCAAATATCATATCAGATATTGAAGTGCATCATAACCATATAATTATCTGAAAGGAGACATCCCTATTGACATGTGAAAGGTGGTGTTGTAGCAAAACTCACCCAAGTGTAGCCATGTTGTCCAAGTTTTTTGTTGTTCTCCCACATAGTTTTGGAGGTACCCTTCCAACCATTTATTCACCCTCTCTATTTGTCCATCAATTTTGGTACGGTAGCTTGTTTTTGGAGTCAACTGAGTGCCCACCAATCTGAAAATTTCTTTCCAAAAAGAACTCATGAATCTACCATCTCTATCACTCACAATGCTCTTGGGGAGCCCATGCAATCTGAATATTTCTTTGAAAAAAAGGTCAGCCACTTATGCAGCACTAAAAGAGGATGTAACAGAAAATAAATGAGAAAACTTATTCAATCTATCCACTACCACATATATGAAATCCTTCTTAGTCAAATTAGTGAGTGGAGAAGTCAACTTGGAGAACCCTTTCACAAACTTCCTGTAGTATGTACATATTCCAATGAAGCCTCTTAATTCTATGATGTTTTTTGGTAATGTCCATTCTAAGATAGCCCTGATATTTTCCATGTGAAATTTCATTCCATATTTCCCAATAATGTGCCCAATACATAATATTTATTTCATCCCAAATTCACATTTAGACATCTTAGCATATACAGACTGTTCTTGCAAAGTTTTCAACACAATCTCTAGGTGTTGCAAGTGCTCTTCCCAAGTTTTAATGTAAATGAGAATATCATCAAAGAAGACTAAAACAAACCTTCTAAGATTCTTGTAAAATATTATATTCATACATTCTTTAAATGTATCTAGAGAATTATTCAACCCAAATGGCATAACAAGAAACTCAAAGTGACCATAATGACATCGAAAAGCAGTCTTTTTCACGTCTTCCTCCTTCATCCGAATTTGGTGATAACCACATCTAAGGTCAATTTTGGAAAATCAATTAGCTCCAAATATCTCATACATGATCTCATCAATCCTAGGAATATGATATCTATTCTTGATGTTCTTCTTGTTCAAATCTCTAAAGCCTATACACATCCTCAAAGTTCCATCTTTTTTCTTTACCAATACTACTGAAGAAGCGTAAGGGCTAGAGCTTGGTCTAATTAGTCCCAACTCTAAGAGTTATTGAGTGGAATTATTAATCTCATCTCTGAACTTCTTGGGATGTCTATAAGGTGGTATCTAAATGGGTGAAGTACCCTCCTCCAAAACAATGTTATGCTCAACCCCCCTATCAGTTGGTCTACCATGTGGAAGATCTTTGAAAACTTTTTCATATTTGTGCAAAAGTATCTCTATCTCATTTGGGTGTTTAAAAACTCTTATTTTTGGCTTGGGAGAGGTGATATAACATTCACCAACCCATTCTATATCACCATGCCTCAATATAGATCCCATACTATTGCAATTTACTACCTGTTTTGGGTAAGTGTGTTGCCCTCTCACAACCCTTAGTACACCTGTTGAATCTTGAAATTTCATTTCAGGAATTTGATAATTTACTGAATTATCTCATATATAATACAACCATTGCACTCCCAATACTACATTAGTATCAACAACATCAACCACATAAAAATTATCAAAAAAATTATAGTTACCTATGGTGACTTGCAGCTTTGGAACCCATGTGTTGCATTGCATTGTGTTGTGACCTGGAATGACAATTGTGAAGCCATCGAATGGTTCACTTGGTATATTTATTTTATCCACCATATATGCATCAATGAAATTATATCTAGCTCCTCCATCTACCAAAACTGAATCTCTTTGTCCCAATACCACACCCTTGCATTGAATAGTGTGATAGCGAGGCACTGCTAAAAGTACTGCCATTCTTGCTTTGTCCGATGAAGGCTGATTTTCTTCTTGTTTATATTCTTCAGTTGTTGTCTCATATGCCTCCTATTGATATGAAATGTGCCATTCTTCATCCATACCCCCTTCATACTCATCATTATCAGAAAATACTTCTATGTATTGAGCTTTTCCTTTAGCACATTTATGCCCCGGTGTCCATGGTTGGAAGCATGTGGAGCACAATTTTTTTCCTTTGAAGTTCATCCCTATTTTGTCCTTCTTTCTTATTCTTTTCAGATGTATCTCTTTGCCAAAAATTCTTATCAGGTGCATCCTTTTTCCAAGTCTTTCTTTCAAATCTGAAGTTAGGCTTGGGAGGAAATCTTGTTCTAGGAAGCACATTTTGAAGATCTCTAGTCAAGCTCATTGCATCATTTAAGTTAGTAGGATTCTGGGCTTTGACCAAACCTTTTAAGGGCTCTGCAAAACCTTCAGTGAAAAGAAATACTAGCCTTCCCATAGATACATTATCCACCTTAACTGATAATCTTTGGAATTCCAACATATACTCAATAGGAGTCCCTACCTGCTTCAATTGTGCTAGTTCTTTGAAAGACAATTCAGGATCTTTTTGCTCAAACCTTTCAAATACCCTCTCAACAAATTCTCCATATGTTTTAACCTGATCATGACCCGAGGTTTTCAGTCCATGGAACCACCATTCATTGGCATCTCCATCCATGTGCAAAATAGCCATTTTTAAAGCATCTTCTTCCACCATTGGATTCAGCTGAAAATACACATCCAATTTTTGCACCCAAGTGTTAGAAGAACTTTGAGATGAACCATCAAAAGTAGGAAGTGGCACTTTACCTATGGAACAATTCCATTCTTTGTTTTGGTGTAGAGACTTATTGTCCTCCTTTTTTATTTTTTTTGTTGTTACCTACTAAGTCATACTTAGTTGGTGTTATCAAGTGAGCCTGGTGAACCAGACAAAGATGATTTGTTTGGACTTCAGAAAACCTCCAGACTTGCTTCTGGGAAGTGTTTTTTTTATCTACCACATGTTCATACCCCGTTGGGGGAGTTGTAATAAAATGTTCTATAATGGTAGTGTCTGTAAAAGACTTGGTCTCCTGGACTCATTTGTCAGTCCGATCAACCCAGAGTGTTTTTTCCCTTGGTTATTATTGGTTGTTGAATAAATGACTGATAATTTCTGAGTTTTTCACTCAGTACCTCCAAAGTTGGGGTGGTTGGCTTGAAATTTATGCCTATTGAGGTTATTAGAGTCTGTGTGTCAATGTATAAACATTATAGGCATTATAGTCGAGTCATATGAACATGTGCTAAGTCCCCTAGGTTTTTTTTTAATTTTTAATTTTAATTTTTCCACAAAACTTAGGCTATTTTTTAATAGTCTAAATGGAAAAATTGGTCGTGTAATAAAAGTGGGGTTAAAAGTTGGTTTTAGTCATGGGGGTGCTCATTTTCTAACTCGGAGCACCCGGTAAACCCATAAACCCACTTTTCCTAAGTTTTGAGTGATTTTTCCATCACTCAGGTAAGAAAACCCC
Source organism: Pseudotsuga menziesii (assembly GCA_001517045.1). Taxonomy (NCBI): domain Eukaryota; kingdom Viridiplantae; phylum Streptophyta; class Pinopsida; order Pinales; family Pinaceae; genus Pseudotsuga; species Pseudotsuga menziesii. The sequence goes on from LPNX010631632.1 coordinate 18,084, forward strand.
AAAAATTCAAATATTAATTAATTTAATTAAAAATTAATTAAATAATGGAGCAAATCCAAGTTCCTAAATCAGTGGATTCTCAACCAATTTGACTAGAATCAGTTTCCATCGGCCTCCCTGATTTTTTTTAGGACTTTCCTTTGATCGAGGCATCAATTTCAGTCCCTCTCAGCTCCTATGTGAGTTCACTGGGGTTTGGAGGGCATCTCTCTCCCTCATGGGACGAATTGTGTTGTGTTGTCCATTCAGGATTAGTTGGGTGAGCCGATAGGTGGTATGGTGGAGCCTCAGGTGAGAGGTGGCACACCCAGACTACCTGATTCACTTCAGATCTCACCCAATTCACTGCAAATCATCTCCTAGCTCCTCTCCCAGTCAGGATTTGCACCCCCTTTGGGCCAGTGGGCCTATTTTTGCTATAAATTGAGGCTGCCATTCCCTTCTTGAAGTTAGTTCGAGTTGGAGAGAATAGGCTTGCTATTCTGATACTGTTGTAATCTTTTCATTATTGGAATAAAAAATCTTTGGAGGCTAAATGGTGTAATGCTCTCATGTGTATGGAATAAGCATTGTCTTGCAGCTATTGATGTTGTCAGTTTTCCTCTCAATTTCTGCATCTGAACCTTGTCTGGATTGAATGATTCAGCTGAATCAATAGGAGTGTAGTTGGGAAATTAAGATTAATTGTTTTTTCTATATCTCATAGCATATTTGTTTGAATATCTAGATTATACATGTTTAATAAGCTTATTTGTATGTAATTCTTGTCTCTTTTTCCATGTATATATCCAGATCTCATAAGGTTTTGTGCAAGGTTGTGTGTTTAGCTTTCAGGTGGCAAGGATTGGACGAGTTGTGGATCTAGTTTGAATCCATTGTACATCTGAAATTTTTGTGGAGGCATTTCCCCTAACAAGTTTCCCTTGCAGATCTATCCAACAACATGCATTTCCCCTTCTCTTCCTCCATTTTATTAAAATCAATCTTCCAGTTACTTGTTCATCCTCTTATGATCAGATCTACTTCTAAAAATTGATTATAAATTGTTAGATCTATTTCCTAAGAGTCTTGTTTCTTAGATCTGAAATTTCATAAAGAATATCATATTTTAAAGATAGATCTAGCTGAAGAAATTCATTTTTGCAAGTAGCTAAATCGTACATCTAAAGCTTGCTCATAAGGTAGTTTCTTATTTTTTTCATTCTTTAAATATTTAAATTATATAAGAAAGTGCACATTATATTGGCTTCCCAAAAGTCAAGCCAAGATCCCAAGGAAAGCTTGCTTTCCTTGGTTCCTTTTTGCAAAGCTAAATTGTTCCTTTTTAACATTTTTTAACTTAGTCTTTTTTTTTCGGTAATTAGTGTGGTGACCCAAAACACTTTTAAAGTGTTTTTGGGAACATTTGATTTTAATAGCTTGATTTTTTTAGCATATTTAATAAAAAAGAGAAGGAAAATCTGCCCATATTCCGACTCTCGGGCGAACCGGAGCTTCCCGGAGGCTTCCCCCACTGTTGTGTTTCCTTATTAGGCTTGTTGTAAGCTTGTTGTAATCCTTTGGATCCCAGATAACAAGGACCAAAGTGCAATTAGTTTTCTGATATTGTAACCTTTAATAATAAAGAATCACTTCGAGTAGGCTCTTTCGAGCCCACTCCTCATCCCCCTTGGGGGGGTCTACGTCTGTTTCACTTTTTTGCACTTTTTCCCATTTTTTGCTCTAAATTAGACTTGTCGTGCAAGATTGTATACTTTGATCATATTTGTCATTATTCCATATTTTGAAATCAAATTAATACTAATACTTACCCCATGAATCGCCGATTGAACCGAAAGGTGAAAGAGTATCGTGGTAGGATTAATTAGAAAACTTGTGGTGTGCATTTTTGCTTCTATTTTCATTGTTACTTTTCACAAGCAAACAGTAAAATTAACCCCTCCTTGATTTCCCAATTGAGGTCCACTTGGATCAAAAGAGATTCCCGGAGGGTCTTTTTTTTAACAAGAACACGCTCTTAAAATTTACAAGACTCTAGTGTGTATGCTCTGCACTTGGCTGCGGTTCGTCTGATCAGTTAAGTTGCATCAAAAGCAACGCGAGTGACTAGAATAATTAGGATGCACTTTCCCAATTAACCACCATAGGCGAAAATACAACGCCTCAATTAAACCGTAAACGGTGGCAAAATACCCAAAGGAAGTGGGAACTACTGGAGAGTGACCTCGAGGCGTCGATCTCTGTTACATCCTAGAGGGTGTATTACGAACATAGTCTCAAAGACTCCATCTAGCCCACACATTCCTTGTGGGTATCCTTAGCAGTTGTTACTTTTGGACATACCCCAAGTAACCCCCGGGTATATCTGGATTCCCCCCCCCCCCTCACCCACCTAATTTAATTCACTCATTTTTTCACATTAATTTAAAACGTACCAAGATTCAATTGCACAACATTCACTCCAGCAGTTGCAAGCACTCTTATTTATTTTGGCTCCATTTAAGGCACTGGTCAACTATTTATTTCTTTTAATATATACGTGATTGGGTGTCGTATCGTGCTTATTTTTTATTGTATCATCATGTTATATGTTGTTTACAATTGTTAAATCAAAACTTCTAAAAAACTTACTCATTTAATACCATCATCATCTAAGTAACCAGCTTTAGTAACTTGACGTAGGGTCTACCCCCCTTGGCTTCATTAGGAGTTTGCCTAAATGGAGGAGTCAAGAACAAGGTGACAACCTTGACTCGAGACTTTCCCCCAAGGACACACCGAGTGGCTTGAATTTTTTTCCACGTTCCCCCCTAGGTGTGTGAAAGGTGGCAACATTTTCCATGGTGAAGTACTGCTCAAATTTTATACTTCTCCTACACTCTTATCCAATTTAGCCCATTCTTTTGTTATTGTATCAATTTCAAATTGAATGTTAGTCTCTTCTTTGGGAACAAATAAATTTAGGTGCAGTATGAATTGGTGTGCTATGAAATTCATGGGATCTATTATGAGGTCCTGTTCATGAGAAAATGTGCTCACCCATTGTCTTCTTTTCTACTGACTGTGAACTACCACTATCTCCTATTATCCCTTTGCTTCCCATTTGACTGGCCATCAATTCGAATCCTTTTTCTATCGGTTGGGTCATGTCTACCATATGTTGGGTCATGTCCTTGGATATTTCTTCAAACAAGGGTTTTATAAGTTTGAGATACTCCATTTTCTCCTTAGTGTAATCTTCTCCCTCGTGAGCCATAGCTTTAGTCAAAGGTACCTTTTTTTCTTCTAGTTATTCTTCTACAAGCCGAGCACCTTCCAATTCAGATTCTAAGGGTGGTGATTTATTGCTTTGAGTCCTTTTTAACACCATCAGGTGCCAATATCATGCTCTAATACAACTTGTAATGTCCATTTTTTAAAAATTTACCAAAATGCCCAATTTTCCAATTTTTTCACAATTTTGGCTCTTTACTAGTTTTAGTGTCTTGGTCTCCAAAACAGGCCAATTGCTCCCAAATATTTAGAAAAGGTGTATGAATGATATAATAACTTAATTATTATTTTCAGGGATGTATTATGGCCCTCCAATCACTTCTGAAAGTCTGTACTAAATTATGAACAAGATAGATGATTTTACTGGCAATTTTGGGCTCAAATCCCCTCGGGGTAAGTGGTAGAAATGGCTTCCCAAATGTGCAGAAAACCACTAGAATTATTAAATTGAATCATGGGATGTTTAAAATACATTATTATAGACTCATATGCATAACCAATATACCTCCCATGGATTTTATCTCTTATTTCAATCAGATATAAAAAATTAGTTTTGGACCCTTGGGGAAATGAGGTGTAGTTTGCTCCAATTGCTATGAAATTCGACCCAATGGCCACAAATTATCATTTACTGAACATGAAACCCATAATATACTTTAATTAAATTCAATCCATTCATAAATCATCAATATTTTATACATCCATTCGAATCCATCAAGATTGCAAGAGTTTACAACAAGGTAGTGGGGAAATGTCACTGTTTCTTCACTATTGAGCAATAATACATGATATTTCTTGGCCTTTCGACCTGATAAATTTCTGAACTTAAATATCATATCATTTACATAATAATACAAAATACTGGAGCAATATAATCTCCCTCAAAGAGATGAATAGCTCACTAATTGCGCCTCGCTCCATAGAGCTGAAATATGGTGAGAAAACTTGAGATCAAAGGAAGAACAAGTTGAACTTGATATGTACACAATATGCTGTAGCTTGCACCTATAAATTATGACTCCATTTAATCTCCTTGAAATACCTAAGTGTCCTCTCCAAACACCAACTAGGATGGGAATCTTTCACCCTTGAAATTGGCTAAGGCATGAACTAGTCATCCACTAGCTCTCTCTCTCTTCACAATAACTATTTTCAAAAATGATCAAAATGGAATTATCATGGCCGATCCATACATTTCATAAACATTATTGGTCTTCTAAGGTTCCAAATCCATCCATAAACCAAATCCAATTTGAATTGGTGTGGTTTCTCATGCTTTTCCATGTGGCCTCTATCTTCACCTTCCTTTTTCTCCCAAATTCGAGTAGGAGCCTCTTGGCCTTCTCCAAATCCCATGAGCACCCTCTAATATTCTCTATTCAGGCCTCACATGTCATATATGTCAGATGTCAGCCTTTATATATGACTTGTGTCATAATTGTCATAGAATCTCCATCATTGGTGTCATAGATGTCATAAATGTAAGGGGAATCTAGCCAAGTGTCCATGAAACTCCCATTTGGATCTTCTTCTCCCGATGTAAGTTAAAATTCATCCCAAATTATACCTATGAAGTATATGGAAAAGTATCTTAACCTTATAATACATCCAAACACATTAATCTTCCCATATATTCGAGATTGCAAGAGGAGGATGCCATTTAACATAGGAATTCTAGCTTGAGTGGGCCCCATAGTCTCCATGTGTCTCCATTCTCCATAGACATTTCATTTTTCACTTGCATTCATTCAATTAACTCCATAAAATAAATATTTATTCCTTTTAATTTCTAAACACCATTTATTAGCTCCCTTATTAACTTCCCAATGTTTCCACCCAACCTAGGGAACTAGTAGGATTGATGGAATTTTTCTGCTATGCAATTATTTGAATGGGGACATTACAGTCCTCTCCACCCAATATTGATTGTCCTCAATAAATTTCAGATTTGGATGCTGCAAAATATTCTCCTCTTCCCATGTGGCATCTTCACTTGGTAGATCCTTCCATTGCACCCAATATTCTTTGATTGTTTTGCTCCTCAATCTTCTCTCCCTTGTCTTCAAAACCTTTTCCGGAATAAGTTTGAGCTATCCTTCATAATCCAAAGGAGGGAGTTTATATGAAATGAAAATTTTCTGACCAATAGCTTTCTTGAGACAAGAAACATGAAATTCATTATGAATTTTACTCCCTTCCGGAAGTTCCAACTCATATGCTACTTCTCCAATCTTCTGGATTACCTTGTAGGGCCCATAGTATCTTGGATTTAGATTTTCTGCTCCATACATTTTGAGAGATGTTTGTTTGTATGGATGCAACCTCAAATACACTAAATCATCAATCTGAAAGGTCCTTTCCTCTCTATGTTTATCTGCATGTTGTTTTTGCTAAATTTGGGAAACCTGCAAATTGTCTTTTAAAAGCTTTAAAATTTCTTGGCTTTCTTCCACCCAATATTTAGCTTTTGAAGTTCTACTATCACCAAATACCCAATGTTCCCCCAATTTTTCGAGACGCGAAAGCGAGGAAACACACATTGGGTACGTGTGGAGACCACCCCCAAATTTGAGTGAAGGGGGGGCGGGGGGGACGTCCAAGTCTTAATAAAAATTAATATTATAAATTATTAAATCCCATCAATAACAATTCAATGATTCATCCCATGTAAAATACTAAATGTAAATAATAAATACTAAATACTAAGTTTATCATTGTGCAATGTAAATCAAAATATAGAAAATTAATAATACAAACACTTTATACAATTCATCATGATAATTTTCAAATTTGTCATTTGAATTTTGATATTCATATTTCTAATTTCAGCCATTGTAATTGAAAACTGGAATTAATGGTATTGCATGCTAAAATAGTGAAATAGTAAATTACTAAAAACTAATCCTGAAACAGAGACTAAACAACAACTAAAATTAAAATTTGTTTTTTTAAACTGAAATTGGGAAAATCATGGGGGTGTCTAGGATCCCCTCAATTTCGAGAGGGGGGGTGTGGGAGCCCCCCTTTACCAGAGCACGCTGCAGAACAAGGGGACATTCCCCCTTGTGATTTTTCAAGAGTTTCCTGATTTTGGGGACGTTGGGAAACGTTTTTCCAAGGGCCCTTGAGCCCCCGAGGCGCAGGGAGCGAGGGGGGCACACCACCAACCCTGGGGGGCGACTCGATGAGTCCCCACGTAACATTGCAAATATCATATCGGAAAATGTAATTGCATCATAACCATATAATTCTCTGAAAGGAGACATCCCTATCGACATGTGAAAGGTGGTGTTGTAGAAAAACTCACCCAAGTGTAGCCATTTTGTCCAAGCTTTTTGTTGTTCTCCCACATAGTTTCGGAGGTACCCTTCCAACCATTTATTCACCCTCTCTCTTTGTCCATTAGTTTGGGGATGGTAGCTTGTACTTGGAGTCCACTGAGTTCCCACCAATATGAAAATTGTTTTCCAAAAAGAACTCATGAATCTACCATCTCTATCACTCACAATGCTCTTGGGGAGCCCATGCAATCTGAAGATTTCTTTGAAAAAAAGGTCAGCCACTTGTGCAGCACTAAAAGAGGATGTAACAACAAATAAATGAGAAAACTTAGTCAATCCACCCACTACCACATATATTCAATCCTTCTTAGTCAAATTAGTGAGTGCAGAAATCAACTCAGAGAACCCTTTCACAAACTTTCTGTAGTATGTACATATTCCAATGAAGCCTCTTAATTCTGTGATGTTTTTTTGTTACGGCCATTCTAAGATAGCCCTAATATTTTCCATGTGCACTTTCACTCCATCTTTCCCAATAATGTGCCCAATATATAATAGTTCTTTCATCCCAAATTCACATTTAGACATCTTAGCATACAAAGATGGTTCTTGCAAATTTTTCAACACAATCTCTAGGTGTTGTAAGTGCTCTTCCCAATTTTTACTGTAAATGAGAACATCATCAATGAAGTGACAAAGTGTCCTCAGACACAAAACTTTATTAATGAAGAAGGAAAATAATTACATCACAAATATGTGATGGCTAAGTCCCGAAAGATTGCCTCACATGGAAAACTCGATGGATTTAAATATCCAAAGAGTAACAACTAATTTACCGTTACTGAAACTAAATTAGGGACACCTCACATAATCACGTGAGTGTGTAGATTCCCTTTTACATTTATTAAACTAAACTTCTAAGCATAACATTTTGGACCATAATTCCTAACAATCCCCCCCTTTGATCCAAAAATTCTTTTGAACAAATACCAAGTTCACTTCTAAACTTATCAAATTTGACCCTTCCAAGAGATTTTGTAAAAATATTTGCAGTTTGATCTTCTGATGGACAATACTTTGGCTTGATGATTTGTTTGACAACGAGAGCCCGAATGTAATGATACTTAGTATCCACATGCTTAGTATTTGAATAAAAAATGAGATTTTTAGCTAACTTGATTGTTGATTGATTATAAATAAATAATGAAGTTGCTTCTTTCTAATCAACTTTAAGGTGTTGCAAAATACTTATTAACCAAACTATCTCACAAGGAGCTTCCCAAGCTTAAATATATTATGCTTCTGTTGTAGAATTCACAATTGTATCTTGCTTTTTACAACTCCATGCCACTGCAGCTAATCCCATATTCATTAAGTAACCTGAAGTAGATTCTGTGTCATCAACATCTCTAGTAAAATCCACATCTGAATAGCCAACAAGTTTAATTTTTTGTTTCTTTTAAACTCAAGTCCAAAATCCTTTGTTCCTTGAAGATACTTTAACACCCTTTTTTCTGCATTCCAATGACTTTCTCTAGGTTCCTGCATATATCTAGAAAGTATGTTGACTGCATAAGATAGATCAAGACGAGTATTCATCAAGTAAATGAAACATCCAATTAATTGTTGATATCCAGTACTATTTACAATTTCCCCCCCTTCAAACTTAGAAAGTTTTAAATTTTTCTCCATGGGAGTAATCGCTGGTTGACATTCCTCCATTCCAAACTTCTTCAATAATCCAGAAATGCACTTATCTTGAGAAATAAATATTCTTCCTTCACACTGCTTTACTTCAACTCCAAGATATTAATGAAGTAATCCCAAGTCTGTCATTTCAAAACCTGTTTGAAGTTCTTGCTTAACTTGAAATATATGATCATTATTGTTACCTATTATGAGCAAATCATCAAAATACATAACCAAGATTATTAATTTGTTTTCTGTATTCGAACATACAAAGTATCATCTGAATCACTACGAAGAAAACCAACTTTATGTAGGTAGGCATCCATTTTTGCATACCAAGCTCTGGGAGCCTGTTTCAATCCATACAATGCCTTAACCAGTTTACAAACTTGATTTTCTTTCCCTGGAACCTCAAAACCAGGAGGTTGAGTCATATGAACATCCTCTTGCAAATCACTGTTTAGAAATGCACTTTTTACATCCAGTTGATGCACTTTCCATCCATTTTGTGCACCTAAAGCTAGCACAATCCTGATAGTATTCCATTTCGTTGTTGGAGCAAAATTTTTTTCATAATCAATCCCTTATTTCTGAGAAAAACCCTTTGCCACCAATCTTGCCTTATATTTATCAATATCTCCATTTGCTTTGTACTTAATTCTGTAAATCCACTTACGACCAATGGGTTTAACATCATGTGGACAATCAACAATTTACAAGTTTGATTCTTCATTATTGCATCATATTCACTTTGCATTGCTATTTTCCATTCATCATATTCAACTACTTCATTAAAAGTAGCTGGCTCAACAACTGAAAGACCAAATTTTATGAACCCATATTAGAACTCCTTGTACCAGTTTTTCCTTTTTCATCAGACTTAACATCTTGAAGTAACTTAGTTGCCCATTTTGGTTTCTTCTTTTCAATGTTAACTTGATTTGAATTGTCCAAGTTAACTTGGGAAGAATTCAAAGTATCTTCAATCTGTTCCAAGGTGTCTTCAACCTGTTCGTCATCCTATACTTCTGAAGTGAAATCAAACCATTGTTCATTACTTGTCTAGTTTAAGTGTTGCATCCTTATTTGTTCCTTAGTTACTTTTTCCTCTAAGTGACTAAGTTGTTTTTCAACATCTTCTACACTTAAAATTTTTGTTTCATCAAAAATCACATCCCTGCTGACAATAAACTTTCCATCTGACAGAAGCCTATACCCCTTTTTCTCATTGGAATAACCAATCAACGTGCACTTAACACTTCTAGACTCTAACTTCTTTCGCTTTTGTTTTGGGACAAGTGCATAACAAACTAAACCAAAAACTCTCAAATGTTTGACCATAGGTTTGAATCCATACCAAGCCTCAAAAGGAGTTATTCCATCAAGTCATGACGAAGGAGATCGATTCCTCAAATAAACTATTGTATGCACTGCTTCATCCCAATAACATGAATTCAACCCTTTGAAAAATAACATTGATCTAGCCATGCCCAATAAAGTCTAATTCATCCTTTCTGATACTCCATTTTGTTGTGGAGTATAAAAATTGGTCAACTGTCTTTTAATCCCTTTTTCCTAACAATAAGTCAAAAAATGATTTGATGTAAACTCACCACCGTTATCAGTTCTCAAAGTAGCAATATTTTCCTTTGTCATTGTTTCAACCAAATTTTGAAATGACTGAAACTTTTCAAACACTTCAAATTTTTCCTTAAAGAAATACACCCAAACCATCCTGCTAAAATCATCAATAAACAACAAAAAATATTTACAACCACCAAGTGAAGTTTCCAAAGGACCACAAACATCACTATAAACAAGTTGTAATCTCCTTGTTGCTTTGCAAGTACTTTTTGAGAAAACTATCCTTCTTTGTTTGCCATAAATGAAAGCTTCACACTTTGCATTTTCCTTCCGAAAAGTAGGAAACCCCTTTACCATTCCTTGTTTTTGGAGTTGTACAAGACTATCAACATTCAAGTGCCCAAAACGAATGTGCCACAATATGATAGGTGAAAAATCAATTTCAACTAAACCTGCAAATTAATTCAAATGTTCATTTGATCTAGGAATGACTGTTCCCTTCATCCTAAGAAGCTTTCAGTCTTCATAAACTATCATAACTGTTTTGTATGCATCTTTTTTTGAATTAACAAAAAGAATACCATCTTCCATTACAATTTGATGTCATAATTGGAGAATGACAACTAAAGACAATAAATTTTTCTTAAATGCAGGCACATACCAAACATTAGAAATCAATCTTTCTCCAATTCCTGGCAAGTCAACCTTGACTGTTCCTTTTCCCTGTGGAAAATTAATAGAATCATCTGAAAGGAAGATTGAATTTAAATGACAATCTTCATAACTCCAAAAGAAATCTTTCATGAGTGTCATATGCTGAGTATCCCCTGTATCCATAATCCAAGCATCTTCAAAATCATTTTTGAAACAATAAGAAGACTAGACAAAATTCGTTGATTCCAAATGATGAACTTGAACAAAATCCATTGATTCTGATTGTGCAAGTGCTATAAAAACATAGTCACAATTTTCACTATCGTCTGGATGAGTATAATGTGTCGCTGATGAAGATTCTTTAGATTCTCTTTCTTTTAGAATTTTTTCAAATGAAACTCTACACTCTGAAGCATAATGTCCAACTCTATTACAATGAAAGCATGTGACTTGTTTATTACCTCTTCCTCTTCCAGAGACCTGTTGGTTTTCTGAACCTCTTCCTCTTCCAAAAAACTATGATTGTGTACTTTCTGATTCTTTAGAACCTCTTCCTTGATTTCTTCCTATTCCTCTTCCGCGACCTCTTCCTCTTCCAAAACCCTGGCCATGACCTTTGTTTGAATATTGAAAAGAATTTTGTTGTTGTTCATTTTCTTTCTGATCATTTCCCTTTTGATGATTACCTGAAGACTGTTTACTAGTACTTGCGACCAAAACATCTTCTCCTGCTTGCTTTGTTTTACCAAAATTTTTGGCATGTGTGGCAAGTAATTCACTTAGTGTGTCAAAAGAAATATTATCCAATTTATTTGTAATTTGTAAAGTTTCCAAAAAATGCTTATATGTCTCAGGCAATATTGCGATCAAAATGGTCACCACCATGTTGTCCTCAATTTTACCAAAACCCGTTCTTTAAATTTCTTGTTTGATATTCTTCAATCTAGAAATCTACTCCATGACATCACCTCCTGAAGACATTTTTTGTTGAAACAACTTCAATTGTAGATCGATTTTCTTAGCTTCACTTTGAGAATCAAATAAATCTTTCAATGTATTCCAAGCTGACCATGCACTAGAACTATTTTCAATATGCACAAAAAATATCATCAGAAACAGTACTGTGAATCAATGCTAAGGCCTTCTCATCTTTTAGTTCCCATTTTTCAAGCTAATCAGGAATAGTCGGTTTGGTAGGCTGAGCATTATAGAAACCCTTCCATAATTCATTGTAAATAAGAGTGCTTTGAATATGACGACTCCAAACTTTATAATTTTTCGATCCTTCCAACTTGTCAGATTCATTAAAAAGACTTACAACTTTAGACATTGTAAAACAATAAACACCTTATAACTCCAAAATATGTGTAATATGAAAACCTTAAAGCTCCAAGAATTAAAATTTTTTTATGTCACCAGAATAAACAATCACCTTATATCACCAATAGAACATTTTATGCAAAAATATCACCATCAACATGAAAGCAAAATTATGCATCAACAAGAGTCACCATGAAAGAAATACTTCAAGAAACACCACACACCATGCAAAAGAGAGCTATAGGGGCTTGGCCTTGACCCACTTATAGCCTCAAGAAAAGAATTTGTTAGAGCTTCACTTTGCTCTAATCAAACCTTGAGTGAAAATACAAGTACTCCTTATGACGCCAACAATGCTCCTTATTACTCCAATGCCCAATAAAAAAAATGCGCCTTATCACTCCAAAAAAGTAACAAATCTTTATAGGTGAATTGGAGAGATACAAAATTGTTGAGTAGGAGGTCACAAGTTCCAGTCCCATCAACTCCAAAAATAACCCTTGTTTTTTTTTAAAGTTTTATTTCTCCACCTTTTTCTTCTTATACAATATAAAAAATATCCAAAAAATAAAAATGAATAATAATTTATCTTATCTCTCCAAAACAACTTATTCACTTTTCAAAATATTACATGAACGTGAATCCATGCACGATCTGAGGAAAATATATTTAAACCATTTTAAACCAACAGCACAATGAGTGAGATTTTTTTAGGGTACACGACTCTTTCTAATAAATTCGCCATTGCATCATCACCACACTTTCGGAAACAATATATAGTAGTTAGCAAAACATTGAGCCCTGGAGCCTTATGCACACAATGCTCCACTACAACATGGGCAACAAAATGTCCTTCCTACGCTCTCCAGATCAGGTTCTTTCAACTCTGGTTCTGAGTTTCACACTTTGTTGGTGTCCACTGCAAGAACACTGGTCTCTATGTTGGAGATGCTTCGCTGGTGTCCACTGCAAGAATGCTAGTTCTTACGCCGGTTCCTACGCTGGTGTATGTCCTTCCTACCACCGTATTGGTTCTTTAACGCATATTTCTTCTTCTATGTTGATTCGGTGGTCTTTAACGCCGGTTCAGATTTCTTCTTCTATGCTGATTTAGTTCTACGGTGGACTCCAAAACGGTGAACTCTTCACGCTGGTTTATGCTGGACGATCTCTACACTGTTTCTTCTACACACTAGTTCTACACGTTAATACTCCAAAATGGTGAACTCTTCACGCTGGATTACGCTGGACAATCTCTACGCTGTGTCTTCTACACACTGGTTCTACACGCTGGTTCTTCTTCCTTTTTTTTTTAAATTCACTTCCAAAAATTTTTTAAATAACCTTGCCTTAGAAAAATATTTTACTCTCTCCAAGTAAAATGAAAAAACTAAGTCAACAAAAAAAATCTTGTTTGCACAGATTCTTTTTTATCCTAAAAGAATAGGAATCATTAACTTACTGTCAATATTTCGCTATTCCAAAACCTTGAAGGTCACCTTCTTCAAACAACCTTTAGCACCTTCCAACCAGGTTCCAACCAGACCAAGCTTCAATCGCGTGCTCTGATACCATTTTAACAAAGTGTCCTCAGACACAAAACTTTATTAATGAAGAAGGAAAATAATTAGATCACAAAGATGTGAGGGCTAAGTCCCGAAAGATTACCTCACATGGAAAACTCAATGGATTTAAATATCCAAAGAGTAACACGAAGAATAAAAAAAACCTTCTAAGCTGCTTGCAAAAGATTCTATTCATACATGCTTGAAATGTAGCTGGAGCATTAGTCAACCCAAATGGCATAACAAGAAACTCAAAGTGACCATAATAACATCAAAAAGCAGTCTTTTGCACATCTTCCTCCTTCATCTGAATTTGGAGATAACCAAATCTAAGGTCAATCCTAGGAATATGATATCTATTCTTGATGGTATTCTTGTTCAAATATCTAAATTCTATACATGTCCTCAAAGTTCCATGTTTTTTCTTTACCAACACTACTGAAGAAGCATAAGGGCTAGAGCTTGGTATAATAAGTCCCAGCTCTAATAGTTCTTGAATGGCCTTCTCAATCTCATCTTTGAACTTCTTGGGATGTCTATAGGGTGGTATCTGAATGGGTGAATTACCCTCCTCCAAAACAATGTTATGCTCAACCCTCCTATCAAGTGGTCTACCATGTGGAAGATCTCTGAAAACTTTTTCATATTTGTACAAAAGTGTCTCTATCTCCTCTGGGTGTTTAAAAAATCAGATTTTTGGCTTGGGAGAGGTGATATAACATTCAACATCCCATTCTATATCACCATGTCTCGGTATAGATATCATGTTATTTCAATTTACTACCTGTTTTGGGTAAGTGTGCTGCCCTCTCACAACCCTTAGTACACATGTTGAATCTTGAAATTTCATTTCAGGAATTTGATAATTTACTAAATGATCTACTATAGAATACAACCATTTCACTCCCAAGACTACATTAGTATCATCAACATCAACCACATAAAAAATATCAACAAAAGCATAGTTACCTATGGTCACTTGCAGCTTTGGAACCCATGTGTTGCATTGCATTGTGTTGTGACCTGAAATGACAACTGTGAAGCCATCGAATGGTTCACTTGGTATCTTTATTTTCTCCACCATATTTTCATCAATGAAATTATTTTTAGCTCCTACATCTACCAAAATTTAATCTATTTGTCCCAATACCACACCCTTGCATCGAATAGTGTGATAGTGAGGCACTGCTTAAAGTACTACCATTCTTGCTTTGTCCAATGAAGGCTGATTTTCTTCTTATTTTTCTTATTCATATGCTATCTCATATGCCTCCTCTTGATCTTAAATTTTCCCTTCTTCATCCCGATACCCCATTCATACTCATCATTATTAGAAAATACTTCTATGTATTGATCTTTTCCTTTAGCACATTTATGTCGCAATTCCCATGGTTGGAAGCATGTGAAGCACAATTTTTTCCTTCGAAGTCCATCCTTGTTTTGTCCTTCTTTATTATTCTTTTCAGATGTATCTATTTTCCAAAACTTTTTATCAGGTGCATCCTTTTTCCAAGGCTTTCTTTCAAATTCTAAGTTAGGCCTAGGAGGAAATCTTGTTCTAACAAGAACATTTTGAAGATCTCTAGTCGATATCATTGCATCATTTAAGTTAGTAGGCTTGTGGGATTTGACTAAATCTTCAGTGAACAGAAATACTATCCTTCCCATAGATACATTAGCCACTTTAACTGATAATCTTTGGAATTCCAACATATACTCAATAGGAGTCCCTACCTGCTTCAATTGTACTAGTTATTTGAAAGGCAATTCTGGATCTTTTTGCTCAAACCTTTCTAATACCCTGTCAACAAATTCCGTATATGTTTTAACCTGATCATGACCCAAGGTTTTCAGGCCATGGAACCACCATTCATTGGCATCTCCATCCAAGTGAAAAATAGCCATTTTTAAAGCATCTTCTTCCACCATTGGATTCAGCTAAAAATACACATCCAATTTTTCCACCCAAGTGTTAGCAGAACTTTGAGATGAACCATCAAAAATAAGAAGTGGCACTTTACCTATGGCACAATTCAATTCTTTGTTTTGGTGTAGAGACGTATTTTCCTCCTTCTTTTTGAGTTTGTTTTCCATGGTGAAGTATTGCTCAAATGTTATACTTCTCCTACACTCTTCATCCAATTTAGCCCATTCTTTTGTTATTGCATCAATTTAAAATTGAATGTTAGTGTGTTCTTTGGGAATATGAAATTTATGTGCAATAGGCCTTGGTATTCTCTGAAATTCATGGAGTATATCAGGAGGTCCTTTTTGTGAGAAAATGTGCTCACCCATTGTCTTCTTTTCTGATGATTATGAACTACCACTATCTCCTATTATCCCTTTGCTTCTCATTTGATTGGTCATCAATTCAAATAATTTTGCTATATGTTGGGTTATGTACTTGGATATTTATTCAAAAAGGGGTTTTATAAGTTTTAGATACTCCATTTTCTCCTTAGTGTAGTCGTCTCCCTCGTGAGCCATAGCTTTAGTCAAAGGTACCTTTTTTCTTCTAGTTCTTCTTCTACAAGTCGGGAACCTTCCAATTCATATTATAAGGGTGGTGGTTTATTTATTTGAATCCTTGTTAACACCATCAGGTTCCAATACCATGCTCTGATACCACTTGTAATGTCCCTTTTTTTTAAAAATTTACAAAAATGCCTAATTTTCCAAATTTTTCACAATTTTGGCTCTTGACTAGTTTTAGTATCTTGGTCTCCAAATCAGCCCAATTGCTCCCAAATATTCAGAGAAGGTATATGAATGATATAATAATTTAATTATTGTTTTCAAGGATGTATTATGGCCCTCCAATCATTTATTCAAGTCTGTACTAAATTCTGAACAAGATAGATGATTTTACTGGCAATTTTGGGCTCAAATCTCCCCCAGGGTAAGTTGTAGAAACGACTTCCCAAATGTGAAGAAAACCACTCAAATTCTTAAATTGAAGAATAATATGTTTAGAATACATTATTATAGACTCATATGTATAACCAATCTACTTTCCATGGCTGTTATCACTTCTTTCAATCAGATATAAAAACTAGTTTTGGACCCTTGGGGAAATGAGGTGTAGTTTGCTCCAATTGCTATGAAATTCGACCCAATGGACACAAATTATAAGTTAATAAACATGAAACCAATAATATAATTTAATTACATTCCATTCATTCATAAATCATCAATATTTTATACATCCATTCAAATCCATCAAGATTACAAGAGTTTACAACAAGGTAGTGGGGAAATGCTACTGTTTCTTCATTATTGAGCAATAATACATGAGATTTCTTGGAATTTAAACCTAAGATATTTATGAACTTCAATAGAATATAATTTACATCATAATACAAAATACTGGAGCAATATAATCTCCCTCAAAGAAATGAATAGCTCACCAAGTGCGCCTCACTCCATAGAGCTGAAATATGGTGAGAAGACTTGAGATGAAAGGAAGAACAAGATGAACTTGATATGTCCACAAGTTGATTTATATTGCACCTATAAAGTATGACTCCATTGAATCTCCTTGAAATACCTGAGTGCCCTCTCCAAACACCAACTAGGATGGGAATCTTTCACCCTTGAAATTGGCTAAGGCATGAACTAGTCATCCACTAGCTCTCTCTCTTCACAATAACAATTTTCCCAAATGATAAAAAGGGCCTTCTCATGGATTATCCCTGCATTTTATAAAAATTATTGGTATTCTAAGGTTCCAAATCCATCGATAAACCAAATACAAGTTGAATTGGTGTGGTTGTTCATGCTATGCCATGTGGCCTCTCTCTTCACCTTCCCTCTTCTCTCAAATTCGAGTAGGAGCCTCTTGGCCTTCTACAACTCCCATGAGAGCCCTATAAGATGATATATTTAGGAATGGAATGTTAGATATGTTATATTTCATCCTTTATATCTAACTTGTTTCATAATTGTCATATAATCTCCATCATTGGTGTCATAGATGTCATAAATGTAAGGGGAATCTAGTCAAGTGTCCATGAAACTCCAATTTGGCTCTTCCTCTCCCCATGTAAGTTAGAATTCATCCCAAATTCTATGTGTAAAGTATATGTACAATTATATTAACCTTATAATCCATCCAAAAACATTAGGCTTCCCATAGATTCAAGATTGCAAGAGGAGGATGCCATTTAACATAGGAATTCTAGCTTAAGTGGGCCCCATAGTCTCCATGTGTCTCCATTCTCCATAGCCATTTCATTTTTCACTTGTATTTGTTTAATTAACTCCATTAAACAAGTATTTATTCCTTCTAATGTCTAAACACCATTTATTAGCTCCCTTATTAACTTCTTAATGTTTCCACCCAACCTAAGGAATTACTAGTAGGATTGATGGAATTTTCCTGCTATGCAATTATTTGAATGGGGACATTACACATTTCTCCATTATGCATAATGTATTATAGTGCATTGTTTCTATTAGGTAATCACTAGTATACCATCATCATTTTGGCATACTAATGGCAATTTGTGTCCATCCACCTTTCATGTTAGTAGTGCATTAAAGTTAGTAAAGTGTATCACTGGCATGCACCACATCAAAAATGTGTCTTACTTCCATTGGCACATTATAATGACATCACATGAATATTGAGCATGACTTGCCACCAAGATTGTATGGTGCTAGTGATTTGTTTTAGTAAAGGTGCATCGATGATAGCATCGTGCATCACATGGAATGTATAATGCATGTGAATATGAGTAGAGCATCAACACAATTCAAAATTAATGGTAAGCAATATAAAACAATCTCATAAGTTCATGGTGCATCAAAGATAGTGAAATGCACTTATAATATGGCGCAATTACATTAATGTGTGCCACATCAACGACATGCCTTACTATGTCAAATATAATGAGTGTTGCAAGGTAGCAGATACCTACCAAGGTTAGATTGGTAGGTAGAAACATCAGGTTGTTGAAAAAAAATGTTTGTATAGGTAGCGATAACATTTCAAAGGCCTTTGTTGTCCACATGCACTAATTTATCATTACGTGCATAATTGAACGCCAAATCATGTGCAATACTACTACTATTGCATCGTTACAAATTGCATTGGCAATAAGGGCTATATTTTGGAATTGGGACACCTTTGCCTCTATTTGTTTGACAACTATCAAAGACTGTGAAAAGGGAGCACCCACGGGCATCATTGGTACTTGCAAAATTTATTACACAAGATTTGAATTTAAAATTTATATCAAATGTCATTAAAATTAAAATTAAAAATGCATTTTGATATGAAATATTACAAAGTTAATATTACAAAATTTTGACTAATATATGGGAATGCACAAATGATCTTTCTTCGTAATGATATTTAGTTGAAGAAATTAACATTATATATTAATTTTTTTCAAAATAAGTAATGCGTAATCAATTAAATGTTCTTCGAAAAGGACTAGCATGTGAACATAAGCGAATATGTTCCATCATTTGCAAAACTTCTTAGGAATAAAATATGCGCTAGATAAAATAAATAAATAATTGAAATAAAAACCATGATATCAACACCAAGATTTACCCTAGAAAACTCGATACAGGGAAAAACCATCCAATGAAGATATTCATTCATGGCTAGAAAACAACCATCCAGGCCAAGTGAGTTAGACAATTTTACCTTCCATCCCACTTACAGTGAAGGATTACAACCCTATTTATAGGGTTCTTTACATGCAAATACAACTAGCAAGAAACCACATGCTACCAAAAGCATGTTCCCAAAACCACATACATCCTTGCTCATTCCTGAGTCAAGGTTAACCCTAACAAAACCTTGTTTCGCTGCTATATTGATCCATATGGGTATAGGTGGCCACCCACCTATTCCACTGGCTCAAAACAATTTCTCATGTTGACAATTTTCTTGTAATTTTTTACGGTTTTTCAGGTCCCAAACTTCTAGGGTTAGGTGTAGGGTTTTTTGCCTATCCAAGGCTTTATAATAAAAGGCCCTTCGGCCTCCTATTGTATTCATCTTTCCACGAGTGAGCATAGTTTCTTCATCTCTTCTCAGAGATACAACTACCACCATTCGAGTTGTTTTAGTTTTACAGTCTGTTATGTTTCATTCATTTAATAGAATCCAAGTTTGTTGTATTACTGTGTTTATTGCCATATATATATATATGTGTGCATGTGAATAATATATATACGTATATTCTCTTTCATTTCGTTCTCACATAAATCCGGATCATATATCCATATCATTTGCAAAATCTTGTTTCACTTCTTTATGGATCAAAGGGCACTTCAATAGAAAAAAGTAGGATCAACTGCCTTTGGTAACAGTGTGTGGTAAAGACATGGATGCATGAGTTTATTATTTGATGTGGTTGGATTTTCCCTTGCATTCATAAGCATGAATCTTGTCTCGGCTCTTAGCTGGATATGCAGCCAAATGTATTTTATGTTTTTAGACCGTGAATGGTGTATTTGGTTTATAAGGAAAAGAGCGTAGCTCTTGTTGTCGTTATATACATAGTTGATTATTTTTAAACCTTTTTAGGCATCCTGAGAGGCAAAACCCTTAATGTATGATTCATCGTGTTTTGTTTGGTTTGTTGGAGCCTACAAGATTCGATTCCTGGCTTTAATTGGTTTGACTTGTGGTTTGATAATTTCATTTGGGAATCCCATAGGATTCTATCCTGGATGCAAATGATTTAAATGAGTAGAGGTGTAAGAACATGATTCTTGGTTTGATAATGTGAGTTCATGGTTTAGTTAAGAGATTCCACCATCGCAATGCGCAAGGAATCATTCTGTCTTGTTATTTTTAAATGTATAATGTGTTTATTTTAATTCACTATTAACATTTCATTTGTATGTAATGAGGTAACAAACTACAACCAATCCTTCGCAGGATTCAATGGCTGGGCTGGTTTAAAGATTTGTTGTATAATTTATGAAATGAAATATGTAAAATCCCACAGCCAGTCCTAGACAGGATTTGATGGTTGTCCTAGGTTAACGATACTTAGAAATGTTATATTGTTTTCATAGCATGGATTATAGTGTTTATTTAAATGTTTGGTTGGTGTTATGATATGATATTTATGGTTATTTATAATGTGGAAACAAATGGCGTTTTCGATGTAAATATGAAATCTTCCAACGTTTTGGATTTATGTTTGAGGGTTTGAATTTAATGGTTTAAGAGGTTTGATCTATGATTAGTTGGTTTCTTTCAGCTTGTAGTTATTAGTTATTTTTAAATGTTTTGAATAGGGTTTAAATTAAAGAGCTCAAAGATTGGATCTCTGATCTGTATGTCTATAATTTATAAATAGTTTATTTTAATGAAATATCTAGTTTAACTTTACATTAATGTTTGAGTAGAATCGAGTAGCTAGTTATTTTAATAACTAGGGTTTACATCTAAGACATACTTGTTTGACAATGTAAATCTATACTAAGAGAATTTAAACTATAAATTCCTATCTAGGAAATAATGGTTGAGTTTAATGTTTAAGCAAATAAATCAACCTGCAATGATAAAATCTTTCCCTAGAGTTTATGTAGAGATAGTTCAGACTAAGATTCTATAAACAAATGAAAACCTAGATGAAGCGTGCATTTAATGTACATATTTCCATTCAATATTTCAAACCCTACTTAGTAAAATATGTAAGAACTTATAGAAGGTAAAAACCTCATTCCTGCAATTTGTAGTTTATTAATGGATAGAACCCTGCACACTCAAGCACACAAAATTAATAAGAACATAGACAATTATGACCTTAAATATGTCAACTGAATAACTTGGGAACTACCACGTTCCACCCAACCATGACCCGAAACCATTCCTAGTTTCAATCTGGATCCTCTCGAGCTGGTTCCAACATGTAAGTAGTCTAGAGCTCCTAAAGGTAAGGATTCTCCTATCTGGAATTCAGGTTCTAGATCAGATTGTTTTTTCTTTTGGAATGCTATCCAAAATTATTAGGAAAATAATGATCAGCTAGAAGAGAATGGAGATCCCCAAGCCTTTCTTTGGCTTGGGTCTTTATAGACCATCTTTAGGAAAAAGAGCAATTAAATTTCAGTTAGATCAAGAATCATTTATTTTCTTGAAATAATCTTTAACTTGATTTATGTGAAATTAATATTTATTTATCTTAACTTAGGAACTCTTTGACTAGTTCCTATTTTGACTCTTTAGGTATTAAATATTTATTTAATCATTTTAATAAATAATAATACATAGGTTCTTTATTTATTATTTATAGTTACTATTATTTCTTTATAATTAATACATATGCTTACTCTTGTATTCATAAATTATATAAACTCTCTCTCTCTCTCTCTCTCTCTCTCTATACATACATACATACATACATACATACATACATACATACATACATACATACATACATACATATATATATATATATATATATATATATATATATCATTGTTAACATTTACTTTAGGTCTCATATAGCATGATCCCAATCACATGGTACTTTCATTGGCTTATAACCATTTCTTTCGTTAAGGCCTTCAGGTAAGCTTGGCCAACTAAGTTAGGCAGCTCTAAACCTCCTTGTATGTTGGATTACCTCGTATATCGTGGTAGTTCTTCAATGCTTGATGAGAAACAAAAATTTGAAATTTCATTTAATCAACTTAAAATTAAGTAAGATGATGTCAATGTTTTATTAGAGTTGTTTTCACTCAACACAATTAATTTTTCAGTAACTCCTAGTGTTATTCAGAGCCCACACTCAATGCTAAAAAACTAGTAGTTACACTTAGTGCAATTCTAGATCCTCTCGCTTAACACTAATTCTATGATGTACTTGTATGATACACCCAGGGATACAATGGCCAAGGATCCAGTGTTCCAGGGATTATCCTCAACATCAATTTGGAATGCTTTGGGGCTTATGCCCAACACTTCCAAGTCTTATATTTCATGTGCTTCAGAGCTTATACTCAACACAAACATTTCATAACTCATGTGCTCCACACCTTACGCTCAACACAAACATCAAAACACTCATGTGCTCCAGAGCTTGCGCTGAACACAAACATTTCACAACTCATGTGCTCAACACAAACATAAAAAACACTCATGTGCTCCAGAGCTCATGCTCAACACAAAATCTCATCAATCATGTGCTTCAGGGTCCACTCCCAACACATACAATTGCATGCATGCTAAATAAAACATATGCATTGGATTACGCCCAATATATCTAACAAATAAGCATACTCGTGTGCAGTGGATTTTTACGCCCAATATAAAAAATATAAACATAAACGTATCATCATATGCAATGGGACTTATGCCCATTAATTTTAGTTCAAAGTTCGGGATATTACATCCCTCCCCGTTTAGAAAAACACCGTTCGTGGTGTTCTAGGGACTAGGAATGAAGTCATGAAATAAGGCGGGGTAAGCCTCTCTCATGGTGGCTTCACTCCCAATTAGCCTCTTCAGATTCAAAGTGATTCCATTGCACTTTCAACTGGATTATGGTGTGCCTCCTGAGCTACACTTCTCTCTTGTCCAGAATATGAAGGGGTTCAGGTACAAACTCCCCTTCAGGATACACCTGTAACAAGGACCAATCAATAACATGTTTAGTATCATATACATATTTCTTCAATAAGGATGCATGGAAAACATTATAAACTTTTATATGAGTAGGTAAGGCTAATTCATAAGCCACTAGCCCTCTCTTAGCCATTATCTCGAAGGGTCCGCAAAATCTTGGTGCCAACTTTTCGCACCTTCCCAAGCTCAATGAGCTTCTCTTTGCTTTTACTTTTAAGCAAACATGTTCGCCGATTTGATAATATTTATCTTTCCTTTTCTTATCCACGTAACTCTTCTGGTGATGTTGCGCTTCTTTAAGATTCTGTTGGATTTTGGTGACCAAGTGTTCCAAGTCTTTTAGTAAATTGGGCCCTAACATGAGCCAGTTCACTAGGCTATCCCAAGTAACCGGTGTTCTACACTTTCGACCATATAGCACCTTGAAGGGACTCATCTTGGTGGAGGTATGATATCCATTGTTATATGCAAATTTTGTGAGATGAAGATAATCCTCCCACTTGGTTAGGTTGTTCATAACATACATCCTAAGCATGTATTCCAAAATATGGTTTACCCGTTTTGGATTCCTGTCTGTTTGCGGGTGGTAAGCAGTACTAAAGTTTAACTACGTCTATAATTCAGAGAATAAGGATCTCCAAAAGTTTTCAATAAAATTCGTGTCTCGATCCAAGATGATTTCCTTGGGTATCCCATGCAATCTGAATATCTCCTTTAAGAAGATGTTGACAATGTGAACTTCCTTGTAGGTTCACTTTACTAGGATGAATTATGTCACTTTTGATAACTTGTCAACCACTACTAAGATAGAATCATTTTTCTTCTTGCTCTCTAGTAGACCCATAATAAAATCCATACTAATGACCTCCCACTTCCATTCTGGAATGGGTAATGGTTGCAGCAATCCTGAAGGATGTTGGTGCTCAGCTTTGACTAGATCACATTCTTGACATTTTTTGATAAACAGCGCTATGTCGGCCTTTAACTTAGGCCAGAAAAAAGTGTTTCTTTACTACATATATCATATTTTGATATCACAGATTCCCCGAGTAGGGTTTCTGACGAAATTATATGAGGTTGTTGGACCTGATGTTCCCTCCTTCAGGAACATACAATATTTCTTTGGACCACAATAGTCCGGTCTCGTCTACCTTATACTCTTTGTGTTGTTGAAACAACCTGTCCTCTTGGACCTTCTTGAGGATTTCAACATAGAAACGGTCAACTCCATTTTTCGTTTTGATCCTCTCATGTAAATCTGAATCAATTTGAACTAAAGTCACCTCATATAACATATGAGCTCATCGACTTAAAGCATCGGCAATTTTATTCTCCTTTCCCTTTATATGCTTTAACTCGAAATGGTATTCGCTAAGGAAATCCAACCATCTGGCCTACGTGGAATTTAGATCTGGCTGATCAAATAAATACTTCAAATTCATGTTGTCTATCTTTAGAATAAATTTCTTCCCCATGAGGTAGTGCCTCCACATTTTCAAGGCGTGGATAGTGGCTGTTAACTCAAGATCATCGCTGGGATAATTTTTGTTTGTATTCTTTTAACTTCTGCAACTCATAACAGATCACGCAATCATTCTGTAAGATGAATCCTCTGAGTCATTTCTTGCTCACATCCGTGCAAACAACGAAATCCCCATCGGGATACACAGTTCATAGTATCGGTGCAGTATTCAAAATTTGTTTTAAGCTTCTGAAAACTTTCCTCGCACTTGGTTGTCCATAAGGAATTTTTTGCCTACTTTTGCAACGTTGTCATGTGACAAGCAATCCTTGAAAAATTCTCAATGAACTTTCAGTAGTAACCAGCTAATAAAAAATGACCTAATGTCAGTGACATCGCAGGTAGGGGTAGGCCAATCCTCTATGGCTTTAATATTTTCCGGGTCAACAGCTACCCCCTTCTCAGAGATGATGTGACCTAGGTACTATATCTATGGTTTGTAAAAATCACATTTACTAAAATTAGCGTAAAGTTGGTGTTCCTGTAATACTTGTAGTACTATGCGGAGATGCTCCCCATGTTCCTCTTTACTCTTAGAGTAAACTAGGATGTCGTCTATAAATACCAATACAAATTTATCCAAGTATTTACGGAAGATATTGTTGGCATCATACACATAAAATTCATGGGTGCATTGATCAACCCAAACAGCATTAATACAAACTCATAGTGGCCATATCGCATTCTAAAGGTCGTTTTATGTATATCTTCATCGCAGATCTATACCTAACGATATCCGGACCGCATGTCGATCTTTGAAAAGATCTTGGCTCCTTCGACTTGATCGAATAAGTCATTGATCCTAGGGAGTGGGTAACGGTTCTTGATGGTCATCTTGTTAATTTGGAGGTAATCGATGCACATCCGCATCGTACTGTCCTTCTTCTTTATGAAAAGTATAGGTGCTCCCCAAGGGGACACACTCGGTTGGATATAACCCTTCTCAATCAGCTCTTGTAACTACAACTTGAGCTCCACCAATTCTGGTGTGCTCATGCGGTATGGGAATTTTGAAGCCGAAACTGACCTTGGTGTTAGTTCTATGGAGAAATCTAAGTCTCGTTTCGGTGGTAATCCCGGTATTTCCTTGGGAAATACATCGGTAAAGTTTATGAAAACTACAAAGTCCTTGATGTGATGATATCTCTCCTCTTCTACATCCTAGATGTTTACTGCAAATAGTTTTCAACATTTCTTAATTCACTTCAATGTTTATAAGGCATATATTTGCCTAACGAAAACCGTCTTAGGTATTCCTTGAATCCTTGTCTGATTCCCTTGGCTATCTGTGCACAAGATTGACTTGTGTAGGAAATCAAGCATGACATGGTGTTGTTCCAACCAATCCATGTCGATAATCACATCGTACGATCCTAAGGGTAATGTATTCATATCTAATTTAGCGGGAAAACTGTTTAATTTCACCTCACAATCTCTCACTATTTCAGAAACCTTTTATTTCGTACCCGTGGCTAATTGCGCCAGCCATGGTTTCTCATGTTTAACTTTGTCGAGTTTACATGTCTCAAAAATTTTAGGTGATACATAGCTTCGGAAAGCACCGAGATCAACCAAAATAGAAATAGAATTGTTTGAAACCTTACCTTCTATCTCGACCATAGTATTGTGATGGTCTGCTTGTCAACCATCCAAAGCTGCATAAATCCTCGGTTTGCTATCTATGTCCTCTTGTTAGGTATAACTCCTGATTCATTTTATTCCAATGCCAATGCATATATTTATACAATAGATAGGACGGTTGTGTTTCACCTTCTGCCCAGCCTTTTCAGCTTCCTATATTTATTTATTTATTTACAATAATCCCTATGGATTATATCCTAACAATCCCCCTCTTAATCCGAAGGGGTGTTCGTAAGTCCGAGCATGTTTCTGAATCTTTCAAACTTTTCTCGTCCAAGCGCTTTGGTGAAGATGTCTGCAATTTGATCATTTGTGGAACAATGTCGAAGATGGACTGTCTTGGCATCTACATGATGTCGAATCAAATGATACTTTGTGTTGATGTGTTTGGTTCGATCATGGAATATAGGATTCTTAGCTAGCGTGATTCCAGAAGTATTGTCGATCAATAATGGTGTGGAGTCCTCTTGATTTTCTTGCAAATCTTCAAGTATCTTCCTGAGCCATACTATTTCTTTCGTTGCTTCAGTTGTAGCCACATATTCTGCTTCTGTTGTTGAATCTTCCGGAACTGACTGTTTGCTTGATCTCCATGAGACAGCTGCTGATCCAAGACTCATAGTGTATCCAGAATTTGATACTCCTGTCTCCTTATCACCATCAAAATATGAGTCTGAGTACCCAATAAGTTTGAAGTCATCCACTTTAGAGTACTTGATTCCAACGTCTTGAGTCCCCTTCAAGTATCTTAGAACTCTTTTTGCAGCTGACCAGTGTCCTTCAAAAGGTTTATGCATGAACCTTGAAAGTATGCCAACAACATAAGAAATATCTGGTCTATTTGTTGTAAGGTAGATAAGAATTCCTACTAGTTGTCGATACTTGGTCGCATCTTCAAATTCTTTTCCTTCGCTTGATGTGAGCTTCATTTTCTGTTCCATTGGAGTAGATATAGGATTGCATTCTGTCATGCAAAATTTGTTTAGTAGTTCTCCAACATATTTTTTCTGAGATAGGAATATGTACTTAGGATGTTGAGTGACTTCAATTCCTAAGTAATAGTGGAGATGTCCCATATCTGTCATTTCAAAGATCTTTTTCAAATCTTTCTTTATGGATGCTATATAGCTCTCATTGTTCCCTGTCATCAAAAAATCATCTACGTACACCACAAGATACTCAACATATCTTCCAACTTTATTTATAAATAGTGTTGCATCATCAAGATCAAAATGTTCAAAATTTAACTTCAAAAGATGCTCGGTTAACTTTTCATACCATGCGCGAGGCGCTTGTTTTAGGCCATACAAGGATTTGACAAGATTGCATACCTTTTGTTCTTTTCCTTTCACAACAAAGCCTTCTGGCTAAGACATGAAGACATTCTCTTTCAAGTCTCCATTCAAGAAAGCAGTCTTCACATCCATTTGATGAACTTTCCACCCTTTCTGAGCAGCTAAAGAGAGTAAGGTTCGGATGGTAGCCCATTTTGCTGTAGGAGAAAATGTTTCTTCATAGTCAATTCCTACTTTCTGTGCATAGCCTTTTGCTACAAGCCTTGCTTTGTGCTTGTCAAGTGAGCCATATGATTTGTATTTGTTCTTGTACACCCACTTGCAGCCAATTGGTTTGGTTCCAACTGGAGGGTCAACCAGCTTCCAAGTTCCATTCTTTATGAGTGCATCATACTCATTCTGCATAGCTTCTTTCCACTCAACTCGAGTGGAAGATTCTTCAAAGGAAGTTGGTTCAAAGTTAGCAGATAAATTAAATTCACAATCAAATGATACATCCATGTCATCACCTGAATTATCTGCTCCTCCTCCATGTCTTTTCGAACTTCTCGTTCCTGTCTTTCCAACTTCATCCTGATGGACACTTTCAAGTTTCTTTGTGGCCCATTTAGGAATTTTCCGTGATGGTCCTGGTTGATCAGTTGGTGGTGCTTCATCATTGATTGAGATTCTTTCAATTCTCTCAATCACATCATCCAGTTGAACCTCTTGTTCAAGTGAAGTAGCAGGAACTTCTTCATGCGGGGGAGTTGGTGCTTCATATGGAAATTCCAAAGGTTGATCCAGAATAGGAATCCCCCCTTCAAGGTTTGGAATTTCATATTCATTTTCAGAATATGTCTTTGGATGAGGATAATTTTCCAAATGATCAAGTTGTCTCTCAATGGACTGGTCATTTTTATTAGTTTCAAGAAAAATGACATCTCTGGAAAGAACAAATTTCTTGTTTACCTCATCATACAAATGGTATGCCTTGGAGTATTCTTCGTACCCCGGGAAAATACACACTAGTACATACGGGCATATTTTTCCACGTTAGTTTTCCATGTTTTTTTACTTTCGTGGAAAAATCAAGGGTAAATTATGCATTTTTACAATTTTTTTGAAGGAAGCCCCGACTTTCGTCGCTGTATCCACGCCTGACCGTCGATATAGCGACGTCCCGTCTTTTCAACGGTCAAGGTGTCGATACAGCGACGGCCAAGAGTTTGCGCGGTTATGTTTGATTTTTTGGGGAATTTTGTTCAGCGCGGTTATGTTTGTGTTTTTTGTGAATGCGAGCTACAACGTCTCTCATGGAGGAAAATCAATGGATGATGATGGCAATGCTGGCTTTGTGTGTAGTGGGTGTGTTGTTTTATGAAGGGTTTTGGCTTCATGCTGGCTGTGGGGTTTTGTTGGGGGCGGTGTGGATTCAGAGTGGATGGATTGGGCACGATTCGGCTCCTTCACAGAATATGGGACACATAGTGGACTACGAAAATTGGGTGCCATCATTCGTGCCTGTGAGTCGCAATCTTTGTTTATTTGAAGTACAATTTAACTTTAGAACTGGATCGTTTGGAAATAAGTAAAACGTTCTACGATTTGCATAGATCTGCAGTTACTAACGATTTTTCAAGGTCATAGAATGTGTTTAGCTTACTCGGTTTGGTTTGTGTTCCTTTTATCAGTTTTTATTTAAGTTTGGTCCGTTATGGCATGGGGGTCAAATTCGAGTCCTATGGTCACCACCCCTTGAGAGGAGGTGGGATAGGAGGCCCCAATGTACTTTTTGTGCACAGCTGGTCTGGTATTCTACTTAGGCATTGGGCTAGGGCCAAGGCTGAGTGCCTGGGTGGAATGAGATTTTTGGACATGAGGAGTTTTACCCTTTTTTTAAAACCATCACCCAATCCTCACTATGTGCTGAGGGTGAGGCTGTGGACGCCTGACCTTGAACATTCTCAATGGCTTGCGTTTCAACATTTTCCACCTTGGCCATTAAAGGATGATCCTTAATCTTGTGCTTTGGGACTTGGTACCTGAAACAAGGGTTTGGGAGGTTGATGTATTGGACTGGATGGGGTGTCAATTTTGTCCCTTTCCACCCAGAGGTACACAAACTCCTTGAGATCTTTAGAGAAATTGTCTTGTCAAATACTCTTCTAATGATGTGGGTTGAAGAACTTTACAGACTCATGACATATGAAATGATCAATAGGTGCATAAATGCATTGTAGGAACTCATAGAATTGTGTGGATAACTCAAGGAATTCTACCCAAACTTCCACCTTGGCCATTATAGGACAGTCCTTAATTTGTGCTTGGGATTTGGCATCTGAAACAGGGGTTCAGAGGTTGATGTATTGCATTTTCTAAGCAATAAATTTGTTCCCTTCCACTTAGAGGTACACAAACTCCTTGAGACCTTTAGATAATTTGACTTGTCAAATCCTCTTCTAAAGCTGTGGGTTGAATAACCTTACGGACTGCCACAGACTCATGGCATATGAAATGACCAATTGGTGCAAAAATGCGTTTGAGGAACTCCCAGAATTGTGTGGGTAACCTTGGGAACTCTACCCAAAGCAGAAAATACAATTGAATGACCTCATCTGCTGAGAACTTTTCGTGCCATTCGGCAAGGACCAGGGTATGCTGACAAATCCATGCACTGCAAGATATCAATTCATGCCATGTGGTAGTCAAAATTTCTTTTTTAAAAGAAAACTGAAAAACAACCTTTGCTCAGGGTGTACATGGCTGTGCAAATCCATGCATGTTTACTAGTCCTCTCTAACCCAATTCTTAATCATTGACTTGAATGAGGTACGGCTGATGAATTACCCTAACAGGGTCTGTTGTTTCAAATTATCATAGAGAGCAACATATTCAAAATCTGCAATATCAATAAAAAATTTATTGGTTAGAATTTGATT
>LPNX010631638.1:0-34913 GCA_001517045.1 Pseudotsuga menziesii
GTGATGAAGGATGAGGACTATGAGGTTGATGGGGATGATGATGACCATGATGATGACCATAATGATGATGACCATGATGATGATGATGACCATGATGACGATGACCATGAGGATGATGATGACCATGATGACGATGACCATGATGACCATGACGAGGGTGATGGCCATGATGACAATGACCATGATGATGATGATAACCATGATGACCATGATGATGTTGATGACAATGATGATGATGTTGAGGATGAGGGTGTCGATGAAGATGACGATGACCATGATGATGATGATGATGATGATGATGACCATGATGATGATGATGAGGATGAGGGTGATGAAGGATGAGGACTATGAGGTTGATGGGGATGATGACGACCATGATGATGACCATAATGACGATGACCATGATGATGATGATGAGCATGATGACCATGACGAGGGTGATGGCCATGATGACGATGACCATGATGATGATGATGATGACCATGATGACCATGACAAGGGTGATGGCCATGATGACGATGACCATGAAGATGATGATGACCATGATGACCATGATGATGTTGATGACAATGATGATGATGACAATGATGATGATGTTGAGGATGAGGGTGTCGATGAAGATGATGATGACCATGATGATGATGATGAGGATGAGGGTGATGAGTGATGATGCTTGTGAGGGTGATGAGGATGAGGATTATGAGGGTGATGAGGATGACGATGACCATGATGATGACCATGATGACGGTGACCATGATGACCATGATGATGATGATGACAATGATGATGATGAAAATGATGATGATGTTGAGGATGAGGGTGTCAATGAAGATGATGACCATGATGATGATGACAATGATGCATCTGATGATGATGATGATGATGATGATGATGATGAGGGTGATGAACGTGATGATGACGAGGATGATGATTTTGATGATGATGATGATGTTGATGATGTTGAGGATGAGGCTGTCGATGAAGATTATCTGACCATGGTGATGATGATGACCATGATGATGATGATGAGGATGAGGGTGTCGATGAAGATAATGATGAGAATGACGATGAGGATGAGGGTGATGATGACCATGATGATGATGATGATTATGATGATGACCATGAGGATGATGAACGTGATGATGATGAGGATGAGGATTATGATGATGATGTAAGAAATATGACATTGCAAAAATTCATTAGGAGATCATACACTTTGTTCCCTTAATCATAAATATTAGGAGTGCACTAGCCATGATGCTGGTTGGTATGAAGGACATATATTTTTTTTAAAACAACTTGCACCATAAGATCCTCTTCACTAGAAGGATATACAAAATTTGGAAGTCTAATCTCTCCCTTTATATACTCAATGTCTACCAAAATATGCATGTCTTCTTCCACTTGATAATTATTTTATTAATGGAACATTGGTTAGAAGTTGACATGAGGTTGATATGATATTTAATTAGTTGATATTAATGGAACATTGGTTAGAAGTTAACATGAGGTTGATGATGATGAATGTAATTCTATGTATCGCATATGCGATATAATACATATGCGATATAGATTATCCATATCGCATATGCGTTATATCGCATATGCATTATTTGAAAATTTAAATATTTGGCGGGATTAAGGTTTGGCATTGTGTTTGGAAGCAGCTTCAGAATACCGAACCCAATGGCTAGGACAAATCAACCAGGGCTATTGCTCAATTCTTTTAGAACTCTATCAATATGCTCAGATTAGATCCTTATTTTGATATGACATACACAATATTTTTTTATGAAAATGTACGATATTGTAGAGTAAGAAATGACGATTCTGAATATATAATTTTTTCCTACAAAACTATGTTTTATTTATTTATAATTATTTTTCTAAATGATACACGTTAGTTTTCGAGAATACATACATCGATTGTTTCTTATATAACTTTCGATTTTCATCACCATTTCCCATAAAAACTATATGGTGCACTAGACGAGATCAAGCTCTGTGATCTTATATTAAGAAATCAAGGATTTCATTAATTTTTGCCCCTAAAGTGTTGCACCCGCACATAAGGTTTTAATTTCAAGCTTTTTCTGACTTCAATAATTAATAATAAAAAAAATAATTCATGAAAATTTACGAATAAATAGTGTTGCACTAGGCCCATATGTCATTTATATGTCTGCAAGATTTTATCTCAAATGGACATCATTTACCTCATATATTGCTGCACCCGCACAAACATATATGTTAAGATGTGTTGAAAATTTGAAAACCCACTTTCACGGAAACTAATTTTATAATCATTTGCACACACTTTCTCTGCATAAACCCTATATATTATGAAATCTGATTCAATTACCCATCTTTTCTTTTTTTACTTCATCTTCAAATAAGTTAGGGAAGTACCCCTAATTGTCACCTAAAATCAGAGTTTTTTGTTTATTCTAGTATTATGTGGCATCTAAAGTGTCCTTAAAGGAGTCCATAATTGTGCATCAACCCTAATCATATAAAATATTTATTTGAAATGTCAAAGAAAAATCACCGGCTTTAGTTCGAGGGTGACTCAGCCTCGTCCCTCTTGAAATTTTATATCAACGAACAAAGTAACCAACGGCCATGTTACCACATAGCATGTTACTTAAAGATCCTTACGAAAACATAATACGTGGATACGATGAAATAAGGATAAGACTTGAATAAATGAAAATGATATTTTGTTGTATTTCATGCCTGGCCTGTGATGGAGAGCAGATTGGAACATTGGAAATAAGACGAGGATTCCTTTTCGTGGCGAAATAAGAGTTCGAAATACAGGCGAGCCAATTATACTCTACGCTCTTTCGTTTCGAAACCAAACAAAGGCGATAATCAAGATCAGACTTTGACACTTTGACATTGAGGATGCAAAGGCGCGCAGTCAGGAAGCTAAGAATCAAGATCAGACATGACATCTTGAAAACTTATGATAGTGTTGTATTTGGATTATCAAACATAACCAATAAATTCCAGCTAAATCATCTCTATACCATAGCCAAGAACGCCATTATTACCATCACCTTACCCAATTACTCTGTGTCTACTTCATTCATTTACTTAATTCCAAAATATAAATCGCGTCATATACTACAGGAATTTAGTTAGCATGTCTTCTAGCTAACTATATCTTGTCAGATTGAATCAACTTCAATTTCTGCCATGGCAGCCTCTTTTCTCTTTTCTGTTCCAACGCTGTAATTTCAAACATTGTAAACTTATACTAGCAACAACCACATTAAATTAATAATGTGTTTGAATACGCTGATAGGCTTAAATTTAAGCACATACTATAGGGAAAAACATTAATATAAAAAGTATGTGCCTAAATTTACGTCTATCGACGTATTCAGACACATTATTAATTTAATGTGGTTGTTGCTAGTAACCAGTGCGCGCATAGACATATCTACAAAGTATTAATAGAAACAATATTTTTTGTTTAATTATAATATATAATTAATAATATTAAATATAATAATTACCATATTATTTAATTCTCCTAAAACATAATATACTTAAAATATTATTAATACAATGTTTTTTTTATAGTATATATGAAAAAAAGTATTAATAGAAATAATATTGTTTATTTAATTATAATATATAATAAATAATATTAATTACCATATCAGTTAATTAATATAAAACATAATATACTTAAAATATTATTAATACAATGTTTTTGTGTATAGTATATATGAAAAATATATGATGAAGTTAATTATATGCAATATCTATTATTCACATGTTATAAACCAACCTAATAATAGATATGATCACAGATTCATAATGTAACCTAACCATAATGTTCCATACCATGTTATTGATTAACCAAATGAACATATGTTCAGTATCATTAGAATGAACATATGTTCATTATCATTTATTTATTACCACATTTTTTAATGAATATAAAACATCAAATAAAACATAAAAAAAAGTAAAATATTATTAATACAATGTTTTTCCCTATAATATATATGAAAAATATATCAGGAAGTTAACCATATCCAATATTATTTATTTTATATGTTAAGCATACTTTATTATTTCATACCTTCACAAGTACTTATTTTAATATCGATTTGTAATTAATTACATGATATCATTGAAATAATTTGTCGCAATTTTACAATTAGTAAGACATATCACAATGTGACAAAACCCTTGCTTAATGTCGCTAATGCAACTTAACTGTGGTAAACGTCACAATATGACAAAACGATTATTAATGTCACAATGTGACAAAACCCTTGATTAATGTCGCAATGCAACATAACTATGGTAAATGTCACATTACGACAAAACGCTTATTAACGTCACAATATGACAAAACCCTTGATTAATGTCGCAATGCAACATAACCATGATAAATGTCACATTACATTCATCTAAATTTCTTTCTAGCACATATGTTTATGAGATACTATGGAATATAAATACCTATGTCTTACAAAAACAAATATTTTAAGAGAAAAGCCATGACATGAAAATAAGGTTCTATCACTGTATCATAGTAAAAAAGAGAGGGACATGCATAGCGTCCTGGAAGGTTTTCAAAACCAGGGACTCGCCTAATGCAAATGATTTGTTTTTAAAACTAAGAAAAAAACAAATTTACATGCATTTCCAAGAGAGATGCCATATTTTCATGGGCAAATTTATAATGTGTGGACCAAGTAAAGTAAAGTTAAGCTTAGTCTTTATGTAATTATGTCCAACTTGATCACATTGTCCAGATGATATCTCCCATTAAACCCCATTTCTCATTACATACTTAACACCTTTATCTAACAGATTCCTTGTGAGTAATTATTATTAGAGCTGTCTAACACTTTCCCACTGATTTTCAACTTTGTAAATTTAATCTGTTGTTTGTTGAGTGATTTTAAGATTTAGCAATGTTTTGCAAGTTTTGAAAATTCAGTGAACATTCATGGCCAGACTATTTTGACTTTCTCACTGATTTTCAACTCAGTAAATTTAACTCACCAAAATCTTGTAATTTCTGTTGTTTGTTGGGTGATTTTAAGTGCTAAAATGAAATCACCTGATATGAAAAACCCTAAACACCGACACTCCATAAGATTTAGCAATGTTTTTACAAGTTTTGAAAATTTCGTAAAAGAAACATGTAAAAACCAACCGAAAATAAAAGAAAAATCATCCCCTAATTAAACAACTCGATTATTATTGTTTTTCCTTTTATCCCATCCTTATCCATCCTAAAGAGTGCAACATTAAATCTTAACTGCTAGTCTATCTAAAATCCTCTAGAGAGAAGTGAGATTCTATCCACCATATTTGTATCCTGCTTGGCAACCACCGCTAAGAATATAATAGCAAGGATGAGAGAGGTTACGTCCACACTCAAATTTACATGACACAAATTGACAACAATTTCTGAAATGGGCAAGTCGCTATGGTGTTTGAATTAAGTGGAGAATGTGTAGAGCAACGAGTAGCACTACACTAGTAATCTAGTGAAACTTTTCAATCTCATTAATCCAACACATTAATGCTAAAGGTATGGATTTTAAATGTAAGAAGGTTATTGGGTTAAATTATATCAATATTAGATTAGCACATTTACAAGTAAAGTGGTTGGTGAAAGTAGATAAGTGTAGTTAATCATTTAGTGAATGCTTATAGATACAGCTAATTATTTAGTTTTGAGAAAATGGCACAAAAACCAAGGTCATTTGATGTAGTCAACCATTTAGTGAATGTTCATAGACATAGACAACCATTTAATCCAAATATTTAACATAACAAGACAAGATGACCATGAAATGAATTCCACATATATACTTGTTTCATTCATTAGAATTAATTTTGTTGGTCCTTCCCTTAGTCTAAAATGTCAACAACTTAATTAAGTGAACACTATTAAGAATATGCATATATAACGGTATGGATTTTCAAATGCAAGGAGGTTAGTGAGTTAAACCATATCCATTGATTAAGTGTAAACTGTTGAGAATAAGTGGACACTATTAAGAATATGCAGATAAAGATATGGATTTTGAAATGCAAGGAGGTGAGTGGGTTAAATCATATCCATTGATTAAACTTAAAAACTATTAAGAATATGCAAGTTTCAATCAATTCTAGAGGAAGTTTTGTGGTTAAAAACTTATAAATTTTGGTATAATATACGAAACATCCATAATAATGATTCTCAGATTTACATCACAACAACTCAATCAACCAGCTGTCATATAATGAATGCAATGGATTCTTACTCTTAAAGCATGGATCACTAACACACTCCACTTACACATTCTTCTTTTTGTTATTAATGTATTAGGTTACTGTGTTTTGTCTTTTTACTGATCAGAAAGATTTTTATGTTGCTCCACTTCGGTAGGAAAGCTAGGCTAGAAAGGCCGAACCTTTGTGACCTTTGTGCCAGGTCATTTAGTGTAGTGGGTGGGTGGATTCAGGGAGCTTTTTCGTCATTTCTGATAAACCCTGTTGGTTGCTTATCTGTACGGTGAAGAGAATGTTTGTGGCGGTGTTTCCCTGAAAACCACAATCGGGAGAGACTTTGTTTGGGAGAGTGAGCTAAACTCTATTTGTAGAGAGACTTTGTTTGGGAGAGTGAGCTAAACTTTAGATTATTTGTACAATTATATTAGCAAAAATTTCAACAAAAATTTGGTAAAAATGTAAATTATTTGTACAATTTTATTAGCAAAAATTCGAACAAAAATTTGGTAAAAATGTAGAAATTGTAATTTTAGTTTGTTGAAATTGTATATTCCCTTTGCTTCATAAATTATTGATACATTTTATAAATAAAAAAATATATATATATATATATTTTAAAATTTTAAAATATAAATATTAATTTTAAATTTTAAACTAATATTCATTAACTTGCACCATATTTAAAATATAATATATAATATAATTAACTTGCAACATATTTAAAACATAATATATAATATATAGCAATGTAACTAAAATTTCATAAATGTATGTTGGCTTATGGTTTGATTTTATGTATTTTGTTTATTAAGGAAAAAATATGGACTTGTGGTTTCAATGAACATATTTTTTTAATTTTGATTAAATATATTTACATAAAGTTTATTTGAAATAAATTTTTATGTTTTTAAATTGTGTTATTTTTCTTAAATTTAAATATGTTGAAATTTTAATTAATAAATGTCTTTTTGTTGGTAAAGTGGTGGAACCTCTTGACTAGCAGGTTTGCCATTGGCTAAGTCCAGGAGCATCAGTCAATCTAATTAGAATTTGCAGCATTTCAACTTAGAAAGTGTCTTAACCATACTTCACCACCAACTATTTTACATGTAAAAAATTACTTAGTAATTATTAATAATACTGTTTCATAAATCTTTAAAAAATGAAAAATGCAATATATTTAATCATTTTTTTAAAATATCTTATGCATTCTATGTTGATTATTGGAGGAAATTGAATTCCAAACTAATTTCCATACACTAACTAACTCCAAATAAGATAGATAGAGTCTGAATTCTTCACTTTATTGCTTTATTTTCTAGCTTCGCTTATAACTTCAAGAGCCGAACGCAATCGACTGTTACAAAGAAATCATATAGAAAATACGTTATTCAAATAATTTAATTGACGTTTCTGCAGTTTGTGCGGATTTGTCCACTGGTGCCGGTGAGGGGACTAATATTACCCATATTTACCATAGCGGCAGCGAAGTCGGTAAAGAAGGTGTCCTGATCAGTGCTGTAGGTAGTAACCTGAGAGTCTGTAGAACCTCCATTAAATAGCTCCTGATCGGAATGGAAAAGTCCCTTTAGGCTTTCCAGATTACTGTAATAGTTATTGTCAAATGCAGTAGGAGTGAGCACATCTAAGGGAGAGAGGGTGTCGTCGCCACCAGCGCTAGGGCAATTTGCCTTTGCAGATGTAGCGAACGACGGGTCAATGTTCGTATCGTTGTAGATGCGATTTCTGAATGTGGTGCATCGAGCTTGGCCAATTGTATGGGCACCTGTAATAAAAATAAGAGCGCGTGCTAATTATTGTTAGAACACATTTCGTAACGTATGATGCCTTTGGATTAGTATAGAGGTCGAAGAATATGGTTACATTTATTAGTATACCTGAGAGTGCTACGAGGTCCATGGTTGAAAGACCCTGAGCTTGAAATCCTGTGATGAGTGCGCTGAGATTGGAAGCTGGCGACGGCAGGTTCATGTTTGCAGCGCTAAAACTTGCTGTCGTCGAGTCTCGCCGTCCCAGCATTACCGTCCATGTTTGGCCTCCCAGCTAACAAATTGCAAATATCATTATTTGATTCAAATCTTGAAAGGAGATGCGCTATGTTTTCTTAAGCAAAAATCATCTTGGAAATAAAAAAGGAGTTTCTATATTGGCCAAGGGCATTTTAATAAAATAACACAGCCAGTTACAGAAACACAACTTACAAGGTTTGGTTAACTGGTTTTTATAAACTTTATTAGTTTATTTAAATCTTTATAAAAATACATTTAAATATAACAAGATATAATATGACTATGAAATGAAACTTTGTTATATACTTATTATATTTAAGTTAATTACTTATTAAATTTAAATTAATTCTGTTTATTCTCTCAAACAAATTTAAAATATAATATAATATTCAAAAATATAACATAATATTTAAATGACTATGGTATAATCAATTAAAATATAATATAATATTCAAAAATGTAACATAACATCTAAATGCCTATGGTATAATCAATGTAAGAGTAAAATATATATCACAGTAATTTAGAAAAATAGGATACCTTTTAAGACAGATCTACCAAATATCTAACATTATTAATGTAATAGGTTAAACTAAGCCTGAGCTAGACTATTCTATTTACATTATAGGGTTGGAATTTCACTTTAGTCTTATCTTTCATACTAATTTTTGTTTTAAGTTTTAGAGTTTAAAATTCTCTTTTATACTATTTTTTTTGGGACGTTTTAGAGTTTAAAATTCTCTTTCATTAAAACTTTTCCTTGTCATTAATAACTTTTTCGCCCAAAGAAGCAAGTGGGAAAAGACTTGGGAATTTTAACAGGTTGAATATTGGATCTAGGTGATCTTTCCACTACTAAAATCACTTAACATTAAATATGGTTCCACGAAGCAACTTCGGAGGTGTTGGGATTACCGGCCTTAGGTGATCTTTCTGCTACGAAAATCACTTAATATTAAATATGGTTCCACGAAGCTACTTCGAAGGTGTTGGGATTACCGGCCTTGTAGGTGATTCCTAATCCCTTAATGAAAGCTTCCCGAAACCCTCAACATTTCGTTACACCACCCTAGAAATAATTAAATAACAGGTGCTCCTTGAATGGATAAAAATAACTTTCTCAACATTAGAGAGTTGGGGTGGTATTCTGTTGAGAGCATCGTGAGCCTCCTTGACCCTTGTTCACTAATTCTTGGCCATGAATTTACTTGCACTGATACTTGGCCTTGGCCGTGGATCTAATTGCAGAGGATCTTGTGTAGTTAATGCCATTTGGATAGTTAATGGAACCTTCTATAAAGTTTAACCACTAACCATTAAATCTGCAGCAATGCAAGCTGCAATTCCCTTTTCATAGAAAACAAACTCTTCAGAGTCCCTAGTATGGGAAAACATGGTGCAAGATATGGGTAAAATGGATTGATATTCCAATTGGTGGCCCATCGAGGATTCACTGCCTAAGGTCATGAACCATGACCATTAGT
Source organism: Pseudotsuga menziesii (assembly GCA_001517045.1). NCBI lineage: Eukaryota > Viridiplantae > Streptophyta > Pinopsida > Pinales > Pinaceae > Pseudotsuga > Pseudotsuga menziesii. The sequence continues at coordinate 9,770 of LPNX010631638.1, forward strand.
GAAGATTTAATCTTTTTACTCAACACCAAACCACTACATAGTTGCAGGGTGCAGGGTCAAGCTCTTATTGACTACTGCCTACTGCCTACTACCTCCTAGACACTTATTAACGAGAGTCCTGCTACTTTACTTACCTCTAATAACGTTTTGGCCAATATTTCAAAATCTGAAAGATTTTCTATATTCCAAGCCAGATTTTGACTATCTTCGTAAAATCTTAGCTGTATTTGACAGGATAAATTGATCCATGATGAGCATTTATCCGTCAAATTCCAATGAATTGGATCGAAGCCAGATTTTGACTATCTCCGTAAAATCTTAGCTGTATTTGACGGGATAAATTGACCAATGATGAGCATTTACCCGTCAAATTCCAATGAATTGGATCGATTAGGCAAGCTAGAAGCCTAAACAAGGAGAACGGGCAAATGACCATCAAATTCCAACCCTCATGGCCATCAACAATATCTCCATACATTTACAGTGAAAGAGAAAAGAATAATTATGTGGATAATGATTACCTCGACGACTGAATCACGAGCAGCAATGGCGAGAATGTCGGCACAGGACACGACTCCACTGCAGGCTGCCTCCACGTTAGTTTTGATGGTGTCAATTACTTCAAATCCTCTCAAGGAATTATTGTTTGGGCCTGCAGTCTTTTCTCCTGTGAACGTGGAGTTGTCGCTTAACAGTACCGAACCATCGCATCCCTGCAGCGAACAAAAACCAAAGCCAAAGTTGAACATGATGAGACAAGTAAAGCAGAAGTGATTTGTTAATCATGTAACATGTTGCGCTGAAAGAAGTTCTTGTTTTCCTTTCTTACATTAACGAAGCAGTCGTGGAAGTGAAGGCGCAGCAAGGACGCCCCCATCCTCTTTTCGCTGGCGACCGCTTGCTTCACTGCGGCTTCCACGACAGACAGCACCGTCGGACACGACGTGTCATAGAACGTTGAGCTCAGTTGCGCATGCACAGCGTTATTAATGGAGCATGCAAACAACAGTACAGAAATGTATGCAAGAAACTTCATCATATCTAGAAGAAGCTACGCGCTCCAAAGAAAGGAAGAACAGAGCAGACTTGAGTGGATGGAATGTTGTGAGAACGGTGTGCGGAGGGTTGGGCTTCTTATAGATGTTACAGTGGTATATCCTGGCTCCAGTTTGATACTCTTCTTCGTAGTAAGCTAAACTCTAGACTATTTGGTATATCCTGGCTCCAGTTTGATACTCTTTTTCGTAGTAAATTAAACTCCAGACTATTTGCAAAGGTGAGTGATTTTTTAAGTGGAGGATAGTTTTTAGTGATAGAAATTACATAATTTGGATAGCCCAAGGGTAATTTAGAGTCCTGAATCTATTTTTACAATAAAAATTGTACTTTTAACACTGAAAATCTCATTTTAAACAACAAATCATGTTAAAAATCTTACTTTAAACAACAAATCTTATTACTTGCTTCCAGCCAAACTTACCTGAAAAGATGCTAAAAATGCTAAAGATTAGCTACTCCGTCTTCTTCTTGTGATTGACGATTCGGATCTGTGCTTCCACATGTTGAAAAGGCTTGTTAACCAATTGAATAAACTTGTCCTGGCAGCCAAGAATCTAAACGTCACTTTTTGGTTATTTGTTTTTCTTGTTTCCGGGACGACGTAACGCAATTTTAGCGGATCGCTGTCACCCGTCCTCCTCCCACACGGGCAAATTGATTTTTTGTTTTTGTTTTTCTCACATTTTGTGATTTGTGTTTCTCCAATTCCGGAGGACGTAACGCAGATTTCGGGTGTCGTTTGTCACCCATCTTCTTCACAGACGGACAAATTGACTGAGCGTCGAGAGCTCGACCACATAAAATGCCTTTCCTGCATTTTTTTTTTTTACGTAAGCTGGAGGCTTGTCGGCCGTTGAATTTGAACTTCAGATTTGGCGAGTAAAAACAAACCGTCCAGCAACGTCTAATCTGTGCCCTTGGAGTCGGACTGATTTTGACTTCGTGCTCATTTCGCGTTGCCGCCCCTCGTCGGTGCATATAGGGTTAAGATTTTTGTGTCTATTAAAAATAAGGAATAAGGATCATCAAATTTGAAGGGCAAAGTCATATTTCGGGTTATTATTGTTTTAATCTTTTGAGTTTATAGGTTAAAAATATATTACCCTTTATTTTAAGAAAAAAAATAACTTATCAAAATAATATTTATATTTATTTTATATACATATTTTGGTAGAAAGAATTGTTAAAGATTAATATATATTCACCTTTTTTAATTTTAAGTTTTAATTATAAAATTAATTAAATATGTTATATGGTTTGAATATATATATAATACTTTTTAATTTAACAATTATTATGCACCAATTTCAAAACATTATAGTATTAACTTCAATCTAACATCTACCACATAAATATAGAAACACTATAATATTAGCTTTATGAATATTTCAAATACATATCTCATCCTTAAAATACAAAATTTATATGTTTGACTCAAACCATTTTGGAATCTAATTTAACCAAAAGAAAGTACAAACATTAGTAAAATTTTATTCAATATTTTTCATTCTAAAACTTCAAGATACACCCCAAAATACTCATAAAATATCTCAGAGTTAGACCCTAAACCCTCAACTAAATATTAATGAGATATAAATCTCATTTTATGTGATAGAGTGAAGATACATTAATATTGATATATTAATATATATATTTTAAAGTATATATGAAGTTATATACTTTTAATATTGAAAATTTATAGGTAGAGTAAGTTTTTGAAATAGAGATAGATTACTCTACAATAGACCATCTTGTTACGTTTAGGATAATTGTGGAGGAGTGTCGTAATGATAAATCCGATTTCTTATGTTGCTTCGTGGACTTTAGAAAGGCTTTCGATACTGTATATATAAATAACCTATGGAATAAATTAGAAGAGCTAAATGTTCCTTTCGAGTTGAGAGCCACCGCAATAAGGTTATGCGAGAATGTCATTGCTAAGTTAAAGACCAACGAGGGATGGTCAAAAAATATTAATTGTAATATCGGAGTTAAACAAGGTTGCCCCCTCTCCCCCACCCTTTTTGGCATTTACATAGATAAGCTAGAAGGCTTTTAAGAGGAAGCAGGTTGTGCTAGCATGATCTTAGCTGGAATAGTCATCATCCTTCTTCTCTACATTGACGATATTGTTCTTCTGGAAAGGTGTCCTTCTGATCTTGATAAGCAACTAAGGCATCTTAAGGATTTTTTCTCTACCATGGGTATGACTGTTAACACTAACAAAACAAAAACTATGATTATCAAATCTAAGAATGACACTTACGCTAATTTTGTGTATGGCAATAACAACTTGGAGGAAGTGTCTTCTTACAAGTACCTAGGAATTGATCTTCGTCACAAGCTCAACTGCAACTATAGCATTAAGAAAAGGATTAATGAAGGGTGGGAAGCTTATTTTGGTCTTGAGAATAATTGTAAAGCAGCAAACCTTGTGATGTGGGATAAAAAGAAGCTCCTCTTTGAAACTTTAGTCACTCTTGTTATCTTGTATGGGTGTGAGGTTTGGGGTTACAACATCTCTAGAAAATCCTGGAGAAATATTGAGCAAATCCAGAAGCGTTTTATAATGTATAACCTCAAAATTAAAAGCAATACACCCTACCCTATTCTCCTTATAGAAGTGGGTCTTTCCCCTATCAAGAGCCTACCTATGACTAGGCTCTTGTTGTACAAGGACAAAATCAATAAGATGGGAGCCCATAGACTTCCTAAACTAGCTTTAAATTCTAGCCAAAACCACCTAAGGTTCAAGTGATGTTGGTATAAAGATCTACTAGCGGCTTGGTTAAACCGTTAAGAGATCGACGAAAAATGTTGCATTGCAAAATATAAATAACATTAAAACTATTGTCACTTCTAAGTTTAAGAAGAAAATGTGGTGTGAGAAAGATTTAGAGGATAGAAGAAAATTAAGATACTATAAGGACGTCATCAAGTTCATCAACCCTACTCTAGAAGATCAAAAGTATCTCTCGGTTTTAACTAGCTTAAAGAAAAAAATTAATATAGCCAAGATAAGAGCGAACTCTCATGAGCTTCATAGTGAAACTCGTCGTTGGGAAATTCTTAAAACATCATGGGTAGAAAGGATCTGCCATCTCTGTGAGAATATGAACATTGAGGATGGAAAACACTTTCTCTTATAGTTTCATAATCTATGTTGTAATTCTGACCTTCCTAGCCTTTTAACTTGTCAAAGTTATAGTGAGCTCGGGATGCTTCTCTCCAATCTCTTTGAGCATAGAATCACAATTTTAAAACAAACTAAATAATGCATTTCTTTAGGTCTGATAGACCAAAGTTTGGTGTGAATGGGTGTTAACCATGTTAGGATTATTAATCCTCCCTTGTCCAAATTTGGTCATACTTCTAAATCAGGAGTCATGTCTAAATCGGGAGTCCATCTAGTCTATTCGTAGTCATTAGCACCATTGGGTCCACTTGGCCTAATTGGGGCACATGTTTCAGTTACTAAAGTGTGGGGAACACTAATCGAGGCTTACTGCCACTGATTGCACTTAATTGCATCAGTTTAGGATCCTCCTAGACCAATCCCTACAATTTAGGAAGTCACTGGGAGTGTCGAAACCAACCAAGGTCAGTTCAGTTCAGTTGATGACTAGTTAAGCTAAGTTAGGAGTCGGTTACATTCAGTTCTAGTCCTCTACATTCAGCTAGCGCTAGGTTTACTTGACTGCACTCAGGAGGGGTGCATTTCTCACCTACCACAGTCAGTTAGCCTTAGTCAACACTGAATGTAACACTTGAGTTTTGTTTTAGAGCTCCGATGAACTTCGGTTATGGTTTAGACAAGGTCAGTTAACTATTGAGTCCTCCGATAGTGATTTAGACAAGGTCTTAGTTACCTACAGACAAGTAGAGTCTATCAATTCGAATTTCCTCATGTGGATTCAAATTTCATGTGGCTATTAAAGCCATTGTACTTCATTGTAATTATTATGTGATTACTTTTTTAATTAATGAAAGCATTCACAGCTGCAAGCCATTTATGCACTGTTTCATTCTTCAATTGCTAAGTAAATTATGTGATATACCTTGTGAGTTGTGTGTTTGTCTACAGATCTATGTGCTCAATTTAATATGGTATCAGAGCCTCGGAGGACAAGGCATTTCTCCTCCTCAGATCTCCAACTGGATCATTTTTTTGAGCAAATTGCTCCTTCCAGTACTGCACCAGAAGCAGAGAATTTACCACTTAATATCCCAAGTTAGGAAATTGTTGATCAAGCTTGCTTGATCAACTATGCCGAGTGTGACGAAAATTCCAAAAGTGCAGACTGTCGACCTTACTTTTGTATGTTTAATTGTGTAACAGGTTATCAGCTTTTCTTATAGCATTCTCTATAAGCAGCCCTTTCTTCTCATTGCATTCGCTACAGCAGCTCAGTCATTCTTACTACATTCATAATGGCTCATCTAGTGGAGCCTCTCACTCCCTTCAACTATCACCAGTGGAAGGGAGACATGGTGGTAATACTCCGCACCAAGCAGCTCTTCAGACTCATAGAAGAAACAAAGGCAGAGCCAGCTTCAAATAAATACAAAGCTAAGTACATGAACAAGCTTGATGAAGCCCTTGGGCACTTGCTCTCCTTAGTCTCTAGAGATCTTCAATTCCACATCCAAGAATTGAATACTCCCAAAGAGGTTTGGGACAAGCTTGCCTCCTTATTTAATAAGCAAGATGAGATGAGGATCCATTAGCTAGAAAATGATATGATCACTCTTAATCCATCCAATTTCGAATCACTGAATGAATTCTTCACAAAGTTCAAGAACCTAATATATCAGTTGAAGCAATGCAAAGTGGAGAAGGATGAAGATCGGCTCATCCTTGCCATTCTCACAAAGGTCAATGCAGACTACTCAGTCTTTGTATCCACCTTCCAAACAGTAAGGCTCACTACTCCAAATTGGAAGATGCCCACTCTTAATGCCTTCATCCAATCTCTTATTTGTGAGAATGATAAATTGATCCAAATGGGGATCATTCGATCTCCCAAAGATCTAGCTCTGGTTACAAGAGGAGATAAGGTAGTGAATGATAAAGGGAAGCAAAGGGATGAGTCTCCTGTGAAGAAAGAGCAATCAAAAGAACCTTCAGGTTCGAAGAGAAGCAAGAAGAATGGAAAAGGAAAGGTCCTCTGCTCTTACTGTGAAAGGGGCTTTCATTCAAAAAGCTCCTCTATGAGAAAACAACTTGATGAAATGGCTCTTCTTTTGCAGAAACATAATATTTCTGTACCTACTAGCGCAAGGAAGGATGACTCTAAAGAAGAAGAAGAAGAAGAATACCAAAGGAAAGGCCATGCACTGAAGGCTTGCTGCACATCATCACATGTCTTCCTCATTGATTCTGGAGCTTCCAACCATATGGCTCCATCCAGAGAATCATTCTCTTCTTTTTAGTCCTTTGATGGTCCTAGTATTCAGATGGGCAATAACAGTAAATTCAAAACAAAGGGGAAGGGCTCTATCAAGCTTGAACATGGAAGGTTCAAAGATGTGCTATTTGTTCCCTCCCTAGCTTCAAACGTGTTATCTGTCTATCAGATGACCCATACTGGATCTCCAAAGCGAGTGATCTTTGGTCTTGACTCAGTGGAGATCACAGATATCTCTGCTGGGAGCATCATAGCAAAGGGTACTGCAAATCATGCTTCAAAAGCATATGATTTCTCACATTTCATGCCTCCTTCAGAACCAGTCCACTCTCAGCAGCCACTTGCAAGGGAAGGTAAAATCATTGCATCCACTTCTTTTACAACTTCTACTAGTATTGGAGATCCATCTTTATCAGTTTATGAGATTGAGATTCAGGGTGACTTAGATCTAGATTGAGTCCCTACTTCCAAACTGGAAGCTAGGAAGATGACTAGAAACTCACCTGACACTTAGAAAGGAAAGACCCTTGCGCTATGCCATGCAATCTTACCTCCTTCAGGGAGATGCAATAGACTCCCCGTAAGATGCTATATGGCAAGGGCTCAGTCTCACTACATTCAGAAGAATGGATATCATCATACACCTCTTCATTCAGCAAGAGACAAAGGTTACATTCCTCCTTCCTTCCATCATCATTCTTGGAGAAGAAGGAGAAGTCTACATGCCAGGCCTCAGAATACCTATGCACAACATACCATGCATGCTGCTTTGCTACCTCATAGAGATGAAGATTGCAACAACATATTTTCAAGTTTTTCAAACTTGAGACCTGATTCTACCTGCTTAGATAGAGGGGGGGATTTTTTCCCATGTGGTTTTTGCCCCAACTCCTTGTATTAAGCAGTTACTTTATTTTACTTCATGTAATGGGTGACCTATGGTCTTAGTTACCAAGGCCCACATATTGTCCAAGTTAGCATTCACGGGGGGTGTTAGGATTATTAATCCTCCCTTGTCCAAATTTGGTCATATGTCTAAATCAAGAGTCATGTCTAAATCGGGAGTCCATCCAGTCTATTTATAGTCATTAGCACCATTGGGTCCACTTGGCCTAATTGGGGCATATGTTTCAGTTACTAAAGTGTGGGGAACACTAATTGAGGCTTACTGCCACTAATTGCACTTAAGTGCATCAGTTTAGGAGCCTCCTAAACCAATCCCTACAATTTAGGAAGCCACTGGGAGTGTCGAAACCAACCAAGGTCAGTTCAGTTCAGTTGATGACTAGTTAAGCTAAGTTAGGAGTCAGTTACATTTAGTTCTAGTCCTCTGCATTCAGCTAGCGCTAGGTTTACTTGACTGAACTCGGGAGGGGTGCATTTCTCACCTACCACACTCAGTTAGCCTTAGTCAACACTGAATGTAACACTTGAGTTGTGTTTAAGAGCTCCAATGAACTCCGGTTATGGTTTAGACAAGGTTAGTTAACTATTGAGTCCTCCGGTAGTGATTTAGAGAAGGTCTTAGTTACCTGCAGTCAAGTAGAGTCTATCAATTCAAATTTCCTCGTGTGGATTTGAATTTCATGTGGCTATTAAAGCCATTGTACTTCATTGTAATTATTATCTGATTACTTTTTTATTATTATTGAAAGCATTTAGAGGTGCAAGCCATTTTTGCACTATTTCATTCTTCAATTGCTAAGTAAATTGTGTAATCTACCTTGTGAGTTGTGTGTTTGTTTACAGATCTATGTACTCAATTTAATAAACCATCATCATCATCATCACTTTGTCATTTTATGAATATCATTAATTTTTTTTTATAAATAATAATTAAAATAAAATTATGTTAATCTATTTATTTTTTATCTATAATAATATTTTATTATTATTTATATTTAAATAATAATAAATTCAAAATATAAATAATAAAATTTAAGAAAAACACTATTAAAAATTAATAAAAAATTTGGAAATAAGAAATTTATCATTATAATTATGAAACCAAAAATCTTTCATTATTTATAAATAAATTCATAAACAATAAAATAAATTTCAATAATTAAATAAAAAATATGAATAATAAAATGAATATAAATATATTAGATAAAAATGAATCCATAAATATTAAAATGAATACAGTATAGCATTCGGTCATAGTGAAACCTTGAACTACTAATTATTAGGTGAATAGTATTAACAATTCTAATTTTTTATTTATTTATATTAAAAATTATTTATATATAGATTTATTATTATTTAATTTAGATATTAATCATTTAAAAAAAATAATAAACTTTTAAAAGATAATAATAAAAATAAATATGAGCTTACTATTTTTTATGGAGATATATGACAGTTTTTTTCAGAAATCTTTCATAACTATGTAAAAAGGTTACAAATAAAAAATAATATAAATAAATTAAATAAATATAATAAATTTGAAGTATTAAATAAAATAATAACTTGATATAATATCTGATTACATAGTATCTATATATAGACTTAAATTTTGATGAATAATTAATAATACATGATTTGGTTTTATGTATGGAATTAAATTTTGATGAATAATTGATACTATATTAAAAAAAATTGATAAAAACTTTTTTATTCTAAAATAAGACTTAAAACTAATTACCATTAACCTAATTTTCATTAAATAAAAGCAACAAATAAATTAACATTCCGATAAACCATTTCGAATTATTCAAATCTAAATGATAAAGCAATATTTTGAATAAGAAAGTACACTAGATTAAAAAAATAGTCTACTAGATTAATTAATTCTTGGTATGTAGATGGACTGGACCAAAGAAACAGCATTATCTAAATGCCCTATCGATAAAGTTAACAATAAAAAACTTTGAACAGCACGTCAAGTATAGTTATTCATGACTATTCACAGTGCACAACTCCATGTGACAGGATTTATCTCACTCCTTACATTGTATGTTGAAAGTTTATTTCATCAGCATGTAGAGTTTGAAAGTTTATTTCATCAACATGTCGAGTAAGGCTATTCAGTATTGTTCATAATGCATAATTGCGCGCTCACCAGATTTATTTATCCAGTCTGAATTTAAAATATAGAAAACAAAATATAGTAGGTGGATATTTAAATTGATAAAGTTATGGATAATTCAATGGTTGGTTTCAAATTGCTTCTTTTACTGCATCTAGAATTGAATCCCAGTGGCTCATTCTCACTTAAAAACTAACGCATATCTATGTCTAGATACATGGTATCACCAGTATATAGTGTTATCCATTTATCAAATATCAGTTATTTTTATACTCCTTATTTTATCTTACATTTTTTTAGTTATCTAACACTAACTGTTTGTTATCCATTCATAAGCTATGAGTTAATCATGCATCTCTACTAGTTATTTGTTCATCAGCTATATATATATTTTATAATTGTTTATTTCAAAATTTGAACTACTGCCATACAATCAATCTTCACAGACTTGTCTCATCCTCCTATACATGAAAAAGCATAAGTCATAGTCCACCCCAAATCTCAAATCAATTATAGAGATAAATATAAATTATAGGAATTAAATAAATTTATCAGTTTAAGTTTACTAGTTAAGAAATTGCCATTGATTTTTAAATTTTGTTTGGTTAAGAATTTGTTTATCTAAGTAAATACGTTAATATGTTAAGTTTAAGAGGCATTTGTTAAAAGTAAAAGACTGGCTCGGGATAGCAACCTGTAATAGCTGTACCATAGATAACTGAGTTAGAGTCAGGATAGCAACAATTTGTTTTTTTTAATATTAAGAAAGTGGCCAAAAAGTGATTTTCTTGGTGGCCCGGGATACTTTGGACTGGCCAAGCAGCTTCCACATAAGACGAAAGAGCAGAAATGACAAAGTCGTCACTAAATTGGATAAAACACAGTATGCCTTATCATAGGCTCTATTGAAGTTTTGGCATTTGTGTAGAAGAAAATCTGCATGGGATACAATATCTTTCTTAAGATTATTTAATTTTACGTAAGCTGTAGCTTTTGTCTCTGTTGATTTTTTTAGTAAGCTGTAGCTTTTTGTCTCTGTTGATACAATATCTTTCTTAAGATTATTTAATTTTACGTAAGCTGTAGCTTTTGTCTCTGTTGAATTTTTTTGTCTCTGTTGATTTTTTAGTCATCTATCTATGTTCAAGTTGTGTGAAGATCAGTACGTAAGAATAAAATATCGACGTCCAATTTTCTGTTTGTTTCCCTTAATTGTCAATTCAAATCATCTCAGTGGGTGGTTGATTTTTCTTTCTTTACTGCCAATAACATCATGTTGGATTTATATGGGAAACATTCATACAAATGTTATCTTTGAACACGTGCTCTGGTTTTATTATGACAATTCATATTGTGTTACAAATAAGATTTAATAACGACGTTTTTTTATAGCAAACAAAGTCCAAAGTCCACAAAGTATGATATTTTCAACTCAAGTAAAGCAAAACAAAACAACAATCCTTGAGTATCTAATCCCTTGAATGTAAATTTTTTTTATGAAAAAATTGAATTAAAAAAAAATACACAATGTAATGATGTTACCCTTTATCCCTATTTTCAATGTTACTAATTGTTTGGGTACATTCATCTCATTGATATTGACAATTACATCTCCTTGATCATAAGGTGGAATTCAATACCTAAATTGGAAAAACATTGCTTTTCGTTTCAATTTTGCTTTGATGATGAGGTAGTCTTTTGTGCAGAGGTAACGTTTTCCCGTCAATCCCTTTGATGTGTATAGCTCAACAAGACTTGCTGCACGAGGCTTTGAACCTACAGTCAAACTTATATATGTGGATGGTCGTAAGTTGCACATAAACAAACAATTATAAATGGCAACATCAATTACCGTGTGGTTGTAGGTAACAACGATGTTCCAAATACAAACCCTATTCCTCATCGCTATCAGTGTAATGATCCATTATACAAATGTATTTCATTCCAATGAATAGAGAAAATGAAAGAATCGATGCAAGTAAGCTGAAAAGTTGCCTATGGGCCATCGATCGAACGTGAAATTGAGTGATAGAGTCCGGTACGCATATGAATTAACAATCGGTATGGGTCATCGAATTGGTTAAGTTGAACTAGCCGAAATTAATTAAAAAATAGATAAAATATTCAAATTTAAAATAAAATAAAAAAATTTCAAATCCATCCATCCATATTTATATGAACTCAAACCATTATACATTATGTAAAGTTTCTCAAGTAAATATATAATGATGCTCTACACCGTCTCTAAAATTCAAAAAAGTTATCATTACAATCATTTGTTATGTTGGATCCTATTCTCATAGTGTTTAATAAGTAATTTTGGTAGACTCAATGGTGCATTTTTATTAAAGTGATGACAAAACAGTTCAATGAACGAACTACATTCGAGGAATAGACAGAATACCCACCATTCCTCTATCAACCTTCTATCCGCGCCTGCTATCAACCTTCTCTTTTACCATCTTAAGAACTATACCGCCCGTATCAACTTATTGAATGAATCGCTTATTAGTGGGGACTGCTATATACCTTCTATTATCAGGGCTAGATGGATCAACCAACCTCCCTCACTTCTTACCCTATCCACCTTTGGATGCCCTATACCATTTGATTTCATGAATCTTTGTGGGTACAAGTATGACAGACAGGCACTATCTTCTCTTGTTGGGCCGGGCTGAAACAGTTCAACAATGACCACCACAACATCAAGGTGTATAGAAAGTTTGATGTGCTTATTAAATGCTAATTTCATATTTTTATACATAATACACGATAGAGTCAAGTAAAAATGTTACAATAAACATGTTATACAACTTGACAAGAACTTTATACTAAAAAATAGAACTTTTGAATTCTAGGTATAAAAACTCTTATTTTGTGAAAAAAACACCAAAAATGTGGACATGGACTAAACAATCCTTCTTGTTATTTACAATAACCTTAAAATCAAGCACCAAATTGAAAATTGATGCTATCCAAGAGTATTTCAAAAAAATGCATAACTATATCATTTTTATTAATTTAAAATCATATTTATTAAACCTCTTAGTAACACTATATAAAAATTGCACTATATTAAACAAAAATTATTCTAGAAATGATTAGACCACTCTTTCCATATAAAATAAATGAATCTTTGACAGGAACATAATTGTAACACCCGTGAAATAATTATTATTATTAATTCTAGTGGAAAATAACTTTATTGATTATTTTATTATTTTTGGCAGAAAAGTCAAGAATAAAACATTTTGTAATAAAAACATTTTATTTAATAAAATATGTTGAAGGGGGGTCGAAAGTGGATATAGTTGTTGAAGAGTGTTTGCTTGAAGGGGGGACAAAAGTGGATAAAGTTATTGAGGAGTGTTTGCTGACCCACAAGAGGAAAAATACAAGTGACAAAAACCACTAAGCCTAGAACTCAAGCAGCAAAAGACATCGTCCCCAAAAATCAGGTCACGGCTCTTAGTTGAGTGCTAAAGACCACGAGGCTCATAAATGACCAAGTCCTACGAAAAATACTATAAATTAGTATGTCCATAAGTAGCAGGAGGCTAGAATTGAACAAGGATTAACATCTGTGAAACGCAAGAGATGGCGCATTGAAATATTTTGCTCTTGTGGTTCAGCAAACATGTTAGGGGGTTCCGGAGTAAGTAGCTTGGCTGCTCTGGAAGTTGGTTGGGAGGAAAAACTTCTCCACTTTTGTTTTACCAACATTGGTGCCAGGTTCTTATTCTGTTGGTTATGATTGAGTTTAGTTATAGTAGAATGTGCATTTTACTGTTAAATCACAGTTATACTTCTAGGCAGTAGTGTTTACGTATTTCTGTAGAATAAATATCCATGTCTTTCTATAGTATATCATATTTGTACAATGTTATATTATTTCTTAATGCATCTAAGGTTGGGCATCCATACCCGCATTAAGGATTGCTAGTAATGTTACTACTGTAGTAATTAGTAAATTGTTATGAGCACAATTATTTAGATCTGGATGTTGTTGATCTATTATGGTTTCAAATTCAATAGTGGTTCTTTAAAATATTTACATGTTTCTAAATTATTCTTGTAAAATTAATCTCATAATGTATTATGGAATAGATCTAGTTAATTGTTACAATCAAGGTAAATATGAATAATTGGTTATTATATCAAAAATACAGTCACTGTATATGAACATTCAAGATTGAATATTATAGTCATTTCTTTTTGTAATCTTAGTCTGAAATGCTATAAATTGGATGGGTCTGTAATGAGTTCATAAGTCGCAATTTTCTATGTAGATCTATAATTTATTAGAATAAAACCTTGTCTCATAAACCCTTCTACAATCAAGAGTGCTCATTCGGGATATTTGAAAATCATCAATTAAATCATTTTAACTTATTTAGTTAACCAATTACGGATCTACAAATTTATCTTATCAATCACTACTTAATCAGTTAAACCATCGTATTTTATGGGAACCATTGTAATCCACATTACAGTTTAAATCAAGATGCCCTAACTATTCACAGCAACGAATCTTTCTTCCCATTCCTGGTAATAAGCCCATCATAGTTGGATGCCAAGAGTTAATCAAATATAGTAATCATATCTAAAAGAATTTTACCAACTTACTGAGGGCACTAAGCCCATCAAAGGATGGCAACCTTTGATTGAAACAATGAAGTGTGCAAGTATAACTATATAGTTTATTTCATGGCCAAATTCCTATCGAAAATGCAATTTATCCCTTAGACTCGAACAAAAACTTCAAATTTCTTAAAGTGTGGAAAGGCAGGTTATGGAAACAAATTTTCACAAAAAAAGTATAAAGCCACCCGCAATCTACAATACGAATTGCGGAAGATTAATCCTAAAAGTTAAAAAGGGAACCCGCAATCCGCAATATGCAATTGCAGAAGGTTAATTGCGAAGGGTTATTTCTAAAATTTTGAAGTACAACCTGCAATCCACATTCCACATTGCGCAAGGATAATTGTGGAGGGTTATTTTCTAAAATTTTAAAGCACAACCTGTAATCCGCATAGCGGAAGGATAATTGTGGAGGGATATTTTCTAAAAAAATGTTAAAAAAATAACCCGCAATCTGCAATCCACATTGCGGAAGGATAATTGCGGAAGAATAATTCTAAAAGGTCAAAAATATAACCCGCAATCTGCAGTCCACATTGCGGAAGGATAATTGTGGAAGAATAATTCTAAAAAGTAAAAAATGTAACCCGCAATCCGCAATCCATAGTTACTGAAGGTTAATTGCGGAGGGTTAATCCTAAAAAGTTAAAAATACAACCCGTAATCCGCATTTGTGGAAGGAACATTGGGGAATCTACTAATTGCGGAAGACTATTTTGTGGAAGGTTAATTTTTTTTGTATTTTAATGGAGACCCGCAATCCACAATCCACAATCCACATTCCACTTTTGCGGAATGATCATTGAGGAACGATCATTACGAAATGGTCATTGTGGAATGATCAATGCGGAAATAACAATAAACTTAGCAAATCAAGATTTAAGCAGTTAAATGAATGAAAGTCTAATTGTCAGAAATAGGTTCAAAAATTGAGGAAAGGTTAAACAAACAATTAATGCCAAGGATATGCAATCACCTCTCAATGTTCAATAATGTTCTCTTACACTTAGGGACTTTAATAATGTGTCTTTAGATATATGTTATAGAACTTCTTTATTATTATGGATTTTTAAGGTGTGTTACAACATTGTTGAACCAAAAATAAATAAATAAATAATGTAAAAATTAATAATAAAAAAATACATTAAAAACAATTAAAAACTAAAATTTATTTGAAAACATCAAAATACAACTAATGAAAAAATATAAAATATTCTTATAAAAATTTAGAAAATTTATACTCACTTTAAAACTATAACAAAACATTTAAAAAATAATAATTAAAAAAAAAACCACAACAAAAAAACAAAACAATATTAAAAAAATAAATGATCTGAAAAATAACAAAATATTTTAAATATATATATAAAATGTAAAACAATATAAATTGTAAAATGTAAAATTTAAACTATAAAACAACTTAAAACCTTAAACAATATTAAAAAAAACAAATAATATGGTCATACAAAATGTAAAATGTAAGTAATATAAATTATAAATCATAAAATTTAAACTATAAAACAACATAAAATATGAAACAATATTAGAAATGCCAAATAATATGTTAGTATAACAAAATATTTTAGAAACCAGAGAAAAAAATAAAAATACAAAATCTTAAAAAGTTTTGTGGTGTTTGTATAAGCAATATATATAAGAGGTAAAAAAGTTATTAAGGGGACAGATTATGGAAACTTTCTTTATTATTTTGTTAATATATATTTTTCATATGGTTTTGTTTAAAAGTTAAATATAAAATTTTTCATATGTAAGTATATCTATTGTTAACAATGATTTTTTGATATTCTTGATTAGTTTTATGTTATTGAGAAAAATGTCAAATTTCACAATACCATATTTTTTGTTATATTTTAAAAATATATATAAAATGTAAAACAATATAAAGTATAAAACAACATAAAATATGAAACAATATTAAAAAAACCAAATAATATGTTAGTGTAACAAAATATTTTAAAAGTCAAAGAAAAAATTAAAAAAACATAATCTTAAAAGGTTTTGTGGCTTTCATATAAGCAATATATATAAAGGGTAAGGAAGCTCTTAGAATCCCCGTGGAGACAGGTGTGGGTGTGATCATCTTTGATCACGGAGGAAATATAGTGTCGTCTTATGCCTAGGGACTTGGTTGCAAAACCAATAATGAAGTTGAATGGCTTGTGCTCTTCTAGTTCGGATTGGAACTGGCGGAGCAACTCAAGATCACCAAAATAATTATTCTGGGAGATTCCAAACAAGTAATCCACAAAATGAGCAATGGTTACTACAAATGAGCAATCAAAAGACGAAAAATTTATGAGATCATACGACAAGTCTCGGCAAACACTCAAGTGTCCTATTTTTATATCCTCAAAGGTAACAACTCAGAGGCAGACAAGCTGGAAAACTAAGGCATCAAGTTAAAAATGGTATTTTCCAAGGTGAAGGGAAATTTGAATTATATATTTTATGTCCCTTATAAACATTTGTAAGGACCAAGGGGTCCAAGGGTGGTCTATGATCAGTGTTAGACCACCTCTCATACTTTATGTGTCAATCAAGGATAAAAATAAATTTTTTGAAGGGAGGAAAGACTCCATTTTCCAGCGGTCCTCCAACTGGCACGATGCATGGCATCTGGTTCCCACCTGTCTCCTCATAACCCATATGATGGGATTTAAAATGTAGCCCTTGTCCTACTCAGTTGGACGAGATCGCTCACACGACTCTAGGAAAACTTCCTAATGAAGCCTCCTCCAGCTCCCTTTTTTTATTTAGCTACTGTTTCATCGAGTGCAAAGCATGTTTCAGTTGGTGCAGTAAAAGAATTCCACGATGCAGTGAGCGTTTTCCCTGGATTAGAGGCTGTCAGTGTTGTGAAAGGATTTGGTCTACCTGAAGCAGGGTATGAAATCCTTACCACTGTGAATGATTCTCCTCCAAGTGTTGTGAACTAGTTGTTTTGTGCAGCGACTGGTAAACTTGGTGCAATGAATGGTTCTTCTTCTGAAGCATTGAATAGGTTGTCTGGTGCAACAACGGATAGTGCAGCGAACACATCCTTTATCTTTCTCTCTGTATTCGTTAAGCATCTCAGATAAAAATTGGTTGCTCATCCCTCAAGCGAAAGTCCCTACAGTGCACTCCCATTTGATTTCACCTCAGATAGACATGGTAGATAAGGAAGTCACCTTGGACGACCTCCAGAATTCTCTCCAGGACATCAAGCTGCATCTAAGATGGCTCTATGTCATAATGACCAGAGCTGTAACTGAAGGTAGCACAAAAGAGGAATAATTCAAATGGATGGCCCTTCAAATGGGAAATCATGATGCTCGAATAGAAGACAATCAACGCAATATGCATGAGCTTATGGGCACAATAGGCTATATGAAGGAGGATTTATAGAAGTTGGTCAATATGAATCAAAGCAGCCATATCCAAAACTCCCCTATCAGAGACCAGGAAATGGAGGAAACTTCAGTGGTCCAACCACTCAAATACCCAAAGGGAAAGTAGAGGGAGTAATTTTAGCTCAATGGGTATTTTATGTTTTTCTGCATTTTTTGTTTTAGGTGTCTATGTTTGAATATACCCTTCGGAGCGTGATAGAAGTTTATTTTGGTATAGTTGCATATTTAAGTCTTTAGTTTCCACCTCAAACAATTCTAAAATTTTGGGTACTTAAGGTCTCAGACCTCCTTTTTTTGTATACTTGGTTGGATACAACTTGTTTAATATAAATACAATACCTTCTAGGTTTTAGTAAAAGAAGAAGTTCTTAGACTTGCACCACCCCTTTATACTATTTAAGTTTTCTTTATTATTTTGTTGATCCGAAAACAAGATCTTTGCTACTCTATGACGTTAACATGAATTGCATAAAGAGCATGAATGAAGCTCACAAAACCATAAGAAGAGAACCAAACAGCATAGACAATACGCACATAAAGACAACAAGTTGATAACGGAGTTCATCCAAGATGGACTATGTCTCTGGGCCTGCTTCTTAATAGGAGGGCCGATCTATAATCTCAGCATAAGGAAAAATACATGGCAATGATACAATGATACCTTGGAAACAATGGTTAGGAAGAGAACCGCTGCCCAAAACACAACCAAACTGCTTCCAGCAACTCCGAAGCCTGAAGACGTTATAAAACGAGTATAAACACTCATACCTTCCTCTTGCAGAGCTATGTAATCTCCCTTCTCTCCTTTAGCTACAAAGTCTCCACTCCAAAGCACGCTCTCTAAATGAAAATTAAGTGGGTTTATATAGGCTTGGATTGCCCCACTCCACATTCTCCTCATGATTCTTTAGTTACAACAAATTTTGCCCAAGAAGGCATATGGTTCCAATTCCCCACACTTGGTTAGGCTCTTCTTAAATTATGTAGTTGACATAGTTACAACTATGCCAACCACATTTTATATTTTTAGAATATTACAATAAAATTCTTTTCCCCCAAAACCACATGGTTCATTGAACCCACAATATGTTTTTTTTTTAAAACAAAATTTGTTATAACGTAACTTGTTTTTCGACCCACTTATAACCCATTTTATATAGTGTAGTTAAAAGACATGTGTTGAAATAGAGCGTGGGCTCCCATGCTGGTCGAAGCTCCCGGTCACGTTGGAGGAAGAACCAGGGTCGGGGCTAAGCCCCGGCCCCTTTGGGGCTCGAAATGCCAAAGCACACTTTAAATAAATTTATTTCCATACCTTAGACATGGAACACCTTGTGGGCTAATGGTAAGGCGGAGCACTTATGCAGGAGAGGTCACAGGGTCAAACCCCGTGAAGGCCACAAACATTTTGAAAGTTCTATTGCCCAATCTCATTCTGCCATGTGGCGTCTAGTGATTGGTTCACCTTTACCGTCATACTGCCACTTGGCTGCTGACTGGACGTGTCATACTATTGGCTGGACGAGCCGTACTGCCACGTTGTTTGCCAATTCAGATTTTGTACGTGCCACGTGTCGTCTTTCGATTGGTCCGTACACCTTCCATGTCATCTTGTCCGTACCGTATGGATGCCATGTGTCACCCTGTCAGTGGTGCCACGTCATCATGTTTGTACAGTACGGATGCCACGAGTCACCCTGTCAGTGGTGCCACATCATCATGTTTGTATAGTATGGATGCCATGTGTCACCCTGTCAATGGTACCACATCATCATGTTTATACAGTATGGATGCCATGTGTCACCCTGTCAGCGGTGCCACATAGCACCTCTTTTTACCAATTTTGCCTATTGACCTCATAGAACAGAACGCGATAACTTTCTCATATGGAGTCCATTTGAGGTGAAATGAACGCCATTGGAATCGTCTCGACGAGCCCTTCGATATGGAGCTGGTTTTACTGAGATTGAAGGACTTTGAAAATTTGGCCTTCCTGGATCCTCCTGGATCATTCCTCCCCACTGAGAAGCTTTTGGCCTCCAAAAGCCTTTACTAATCAACAGATAGGTGAGGGAATTGCTCCCTCACTTTCTCCTTCTCGATCCACTTGGATTTGCTTGGATGAGTGCCTCAGATGCCCACTCGAAGATAATCAACATCACCTCTGCGAGAAGTCCTTGTCCTTCTATCCAAGATGACATCTTCCTTTAGCTCATCCATGTACTCAGGAGAAAATTCATCAACTGATGGCACTGAGACATTCTCCTTTTCATCCATGATCATGGGAGGCTCATAGAGTTTCAAGTTCTCCACATTCACCACTGAGTAGATCTGCATGTATGGCGGTAGCTCTAAGCGAAAAGCATTCGTCCCAATCTTCTCCAAGATGGTGAAGGGACCATATCTAATAGGCTTGAGCTTCTTGCCTTCTCCTTTCATCCTCTCCTTGCTGATGTGAAGCCACACTTGATCTCCCACCTGAAACTGATGATCAACTCTATGCTTGTCATGGTGAGCCTTGTACTGGGCTTGACTCTTCTCCAACTGCTCTTGCACTGCTTGATGTACCTGTTGAACTCTTTGAATGAACCTGCGGGCTTTGTCTTCATCCTTGGAAGTGCTTGAACCAACCTCTCTCCCATAAGTCAAGTCCAATGGAGTCTTTGGAAAGTACCCAAAGCATGTCTCAAATGGTGAGCTCCAAGTGGAAGAATGCATAGCCCTGTTGTAGGCATGCTGCACATACTGGATCTGTTCATCCCATAACTTAGGATTCTTGTTGCAATAGCCTCGAAGCAAGTGGAAAACAATCCTGTTGACTACCTCTGTCTGTCCATCGGTCTGTGGATGGAAAGCGGTGCTCCTCTTCAGCTTGGTGTCCATCATACACCATAACTTTGTCCAAAAATCTCCAAGGAATTGGGAGTCCCGATCCGAGATAATGGACGTAGGAAGTCCAAAATGAACCCATACATGTTGAAAGAAGAGAGAAGCATCCTGCTCTACAGTGACATGTTTTTTACATGGCATAAGAATACACATCTTGCTAAACCTATCCACGACCACATACAAGTAGTCATGACCCCTCTTAAACATAGGCAAACCCCCCACAAAATCCATGGAAATGCTTTCCCAAGGATGGGAAGGAACAGGAAGTGGTGAGTACAGCCCCAATTTTCCATTAGTGGGCTTACAAGTAGAGCACATCACACACCCCTTTACATATTTTGTTACAATGTCTTTCATGCGAGGCCAATACACGAGTCTTTGCAAATGATCCAAAGTCTTACCTACCCCAAAATGCCCTGATACAAGAGAAGTATGAGCTTCTCATATTACATGGACTCTTTCATTGGTAGGAACACATAGCTTGCCCAAATGATAGAGCAACTTTCCCTGCAAATAGTAGTCTTCCACCTGTGTGCCATTGGTTAGCTTCTCATAAATCTCCTTGAAATCATCATCAGTAGCATACTGCTCAATATAACTTTCATGGGATAAAGAAGCATTTTTCAAAACAATAGATGCAACAATAGGAGGTCTAGAAAGCATATCTACTACTTTGTTACTAGTACCCTTCTTGTACTTGATCACTAGATGGAATTGTTGAAGAAATCCCATCCACCTGAAATGACGAGCTTGTTGGAGCTTAGTCTAGGACTGGAGATACTGCAAGGGCTAATGATCGGTATCGATGATCATCTCCTTACCCATCAAGTAGTGCTTCCACTTCTTGACACTCTGAACCAAAGAATACAACTCTTTGTCATAGGTGGGGTAGTTGATCACTGCTTGAGTAAAAGTCTCTGAATGGTAGCAAATAGGCTTGTGGTGCTGCATCAATACTGCCCCCATGGCATATCCACTGGCATCTGTCTCTATCTCAAATGGTTGTTGCAAATCAGGAAAGGCTAGGACTGGGGCGGTGCTGATCTTTCCCTTCAATGTGTTGAAGGCTTTCTGCTGCTTACCTCCCCACTGGAAGGCTTTTTTCACACTTGTTAAGGCATGCAAAGGAGATGCTATGTATGAGAAGTTCTGAATGAACCTCCTCCAATATTGAACAACTCCTAAAAAGCTTCTCACTTCAATAGCGTTAGTAGGCTTAGGCCAATTGACAATTACATCAACTTTTGAAGGATCAATTTTTAAATTTCCACCTCCTACAATATGACCCAAGTAAACTAATGAAGTTTTGCCAAATTCACACTTTGACAATTTTACATACAATTTCTCCTTTTTCAAAGTATCTAGTACTTGCTTTACATGCCCCACATGTGCTTCCCAAGTTTTGCTAAAGACCAAGATATCATCTAAGTATACAATGACAAAATCATCTAAGAATGGCCAGAAAACATCATTCATTACCCGCATGAAGGTTGCAGGTGCATTGCAAAGCCCAAAAGGCATCACCAACCACTCAAATAGACCTTGCTTGGTATTGAAGGCCGTCTTCCACACATCACTTTATTTAAAGTGTGCTTTGGCATTTCAAGCCCCAACGGGGCCGGGGCTTACCCCCGACCCTGGTTCTTCCTCCAACGTGACCGGGAGCTCCGACCGGCACGGGAGCCCGTGCTCTATTTCAACACATGTCTTTTAACTGCACTATATAAAATGGGTCTAAAAACTAATGAAGTTTTTCCAAATTCACACTTTGACAATTTTACATACAATTTCTCCTTTTTCAAAGTATCTAATACTTGCTTTACATGCCCCACATGTGCTTCCCAAGTTTTGCTAAAGACCAAGATATCATCTAAGTATACAATGACAAAATTATCTAAGAATGGCCAAAAAACATCATTCATTACCCGTATGAAGGTTGCAGGTGCATTGCAAAGCCCAAAGGGCATCACCAACCACTCAAATAGACCTTGCTTGGTCTTGAAGGCCTCTTCCACACATCACTTTCTGCAATTCTGATCTGGTGCTAGCCACTACGCAAATCCAACTTGGTAAAGAACACAACATCTTTCAATTGGTCGAGCAAGTCATCTATGCGAGGAAGTGGGTATCAATTCTTGATTTTGATCTTGTCGAGAGCCCAATAGTCAATGCACATCCTCCATGTGCCATCTTTCTTCATCACCAACACAATTGGTGAACCACATGGAGAGGAGGTGGGTCTGGTCACTCCTTGGTCCAACAAGTCTTGAACCTGCTTCTTAATCTCTGCCATTTCAACTGCGGACAACCTGTACATGCCCACATTAGGAAGAGGGGCATCCTTCTAGAGATGGATCTCATGTTGAATCTCCCTTTTGGGAGGCAAACCTGTAGGTTCCTGAAATATTTCATCATAGTTAGCCACAATATCAATCATAGCCTTTTTACGAGAAGGATCACAACCTCTGAAAGCATCGGATGCTTCAGCATCTTTTTCTCTCACAACCATGAGCATGTATCTCTTATTAGTGTTGATGAGTCTCTTCATCTGTCCTGCACTAACAAGAGTGGTGTTAGCCTTCATATTGTGAGCTCTCACGATGTACTCCACCCCATTTTTGGTGAGATGGTACTTGTTCTCGTGACGGAAGAATACTACTTTTTGATCATACAAGTATGGGATTCCCAATACGATACTGCAGATGTCAAGAGGAACAACATCTAAGTCCACCTCATTGATCAACTTTGAAGCAATAGCAAACCTTAACCTTCATTGCTTAGTCACCTGTAGCTTAGCATTATCACATACCCATCCAAGAGGATAAGGCTTGGGGTGAGGTTTAGTCTGTATGCCCAACTTCTTAACAACTGATTCTGAGATCAAATTTACTTGAGAACCCAGATCAAATAATGTTTCAATCTTTGTATGCTTAGAAACAACTCTGATGTGAAACAACTCACTTCTTCTTTTATCATTTTCTTTAGAAACATGAGTAGAACTTGAACCAGTATGAGGATTTTTGTTACCTTGCATTCCCACGGCTGTAATCATGGTTTCGTCACCTGAGTCAGAACCCAAATCTCATTGCACTGTTGCAACGGTATTTTTCTTCTTTTTGCCTCCATAATGATTTGGCCTCTGTTCAGGATGCAACTTCCAACAACTTTCTTCATCATTCCCATCAGTGTCACAATGTTTGCAATGGAGCTTTCCTCCCTTCTTGGCAGTAGCTGTCTTCTTGCTCTTGTCTTTCTTTTTGGACTTGTGGTTATTGTTGGGCTTGAAAGGCTTCTTTGGATGGTCTTGTTGCAAATGCTTCCCCCTGCTCTCAAGATGAGTAGCCTAAACACTTGCTTCATCCACACTAGTAGGATTCAACAACAAAAAAGTATGGCGTAGATAATGATGAAGAGCACCAATGTACTTCAAAAGAGTGTCAGGAGAATCTAAAGAAATATTCAACTATAGAGCTTTCTTTCTAAATTCTTCAGTAAAATTCTGAACACTCTGACTCTTGCCTTGTCTAAAACTTTGCCAATCCATCATAGCCTTTTGAACATAACCCAATGGATAAAATTGCTTATGTAAAGAAGAAATGAAAGCAGACCACGATGAGAGAAGATTACCCATTTGTTTGCTACCTTGCTGAAGCTTGCTTTCCCACTATACAAGTGCGGTTCCTGTTAGCCGAAGTGAAGCCAACTGAATCTTCACATCTTCTTCTTTGATCTGCTGGACTTGGCAATAGACCTCAATCTGCCTTATCCAATTGTTCAACTTCTCTGCATTCGCTTCCCCATTGAACATGGGCAAATCAAACTTCACATCGAGCTTCAATAAGGGCTTCTTTTGAGGCTCTTTGTGAGGAACCTTGGAATGCTAAGAATGAGATGAGGAAGAAGCACTTGAACTTGTGCTTGAAGTTGAAGGTGAAGAGGGAGGCTCAGTAGGCTCTTCATCACCTCCTCCTTGGTTTACTAAAGCGTTGCCTTCGTCCTTCACTTCTTTGTCTTCCTTCTTTACTTCACTACCTTTTCTTTCGTTTTCCATGCGTTCTTCATAGTCTGCAAACAACTTGTCTACCTTGTCGGCCATCATGTAGAAGACCTTGTGAAAGTTTGCCTCCATCTCGATGCGGGCATAATTAGCATCCATCTTCCTCCTTCTGTGTGCATGTTCGATCTCAGAATTGTAAGGCTCTAATGTACTCTCACCAGCTTGCAGTTTAGCCCTCGTGAGCATCCACACTCACAATCCAACATCACATAAACCTGCTCTGATACCACATGATCCGAAAACAAGATCTTTACTACTCTATGACGTTAACATGAATTGGATAAAGAGCATGAATGAAGCTCACAAATCCATAAGAAGAGAACCAAACAGCATAGACAATACGCACATAAAGACAACAAGTTGATAACGAAGTTCATCCAGGATGGACTACATCTCCAAGCCTGCTTCTCAATAGGAGGGTCGATCTATAATCTCATCATAAGGAAAAATACATGGCAATGATACAATGATACCTTGGCGACAATGGTTAGGAAGAGAACCGCTGCCCAAAACACAACCAGACTGCTTCCAGCAACTCCGAAGCGTGAAGACGGTGTAAAACGAGTATAAACACTCGTACCTTCCTCCTGTAGAGCTATGCAATCTCCCTTCTCTCCTTTAGCTACAAAGTCTCCACTCCAAAGCA